>CM019828.1:108438479-108565773 GCA_009763385.1 Coix lacryma-jobi var. lacryma-jobi | reverse complement strand
TCGTCGTCGTCCTCGGCATCGTCCACGACCCCCTCGAGCTGGAAACACTCCCTGGTAGGGTCCCAGAGGTCAGGGTCGTGGTAGTCGTACTCATCGGAGTCGGAGCTGGTGATGCCGTGCCGCCCTGGCTCGTGTCGGGACTGCAGCTCGCGGTACCACTCTCCGAAGGTGGCTCGGCGAGGTGGCTCAACGGCTCGTGAGAGGCCGCGGTCGACGTGCGCGGGGTAGACGATCTCCAGGTCGGCGGTGGCTCGTAGGAGTACGCCCGGACGCTCCTCCCGCTCTGCGGCTGCCCGGTCCTGACGGCGCTCGTCGAGGTGATGGGCGTAAATGGTCGCGGAGATGTTGAGGCCAGACGGGAACCGCTGGCGTCGAGTGCGGTACGCCCCGTGCGGGTGGAGGCCAGGTGGCGTCGACGGAGCACGGCTCGGGGGCCTCTGGCCAGGCTCCCGGTCCGTGCGCGTGACGAACGCGAACTCGCTGGGGGAGTGCGCACGCGCCCTACAAATCTCCGGCCGCGCGCCGGGCTGGTTTCCCCTCGGGGACCCTGCGCCGGCTACGGGGAAGTGGGTGTTCGCCGTGAGCACCGCCTGTGCCCGGCGACGATGGTGACGACGGCGCCGCTCACGAGGTGGCGACGCATGGTGGTGCGGGTGACGCGCCACGCCCCCAGCGCAGGGTGGCGTGACACGCCCCCCGCTCGGGCCCCCCGTGGAGAGCAGGGTCAGCTCGTTGCCGCTGCCGGTGGCCAGGAACTCGAGGCTCCCGAACCAAACGATGGCACCAGCCGAGAACGAAGGAGGGGATGAAGCCATCCAGAAAACAAACGAGAAATCGACTCGGACACACGAAGGCCCCTACCTGGCGCGCCAACTGTCGGTGTTTCGAACCCGGGGGTATGACACCAACGAGTAATATGATCGTGTGCTCTCTTCCTGGATGGTGATGCAAGATGACACAAGGATTTATCCTGGTTCGGGCAAAGAAGGCCCTACGTCCAGCGGGGGAGGAGGTTCTTGTATTACTTGCACCTAAGTGCTCATACAGGGGCGAATACAAGCTCAATGAGCGTGGACCGGAGTCCGGACTCGAGTGTGCGTGTGTGCGGGCGTATGTGCGTTCTAACGTGTCTGTAACCGTGGACTGAGGGCCCTGGTGTCCCCTTTTATAGAGCAAGGGGAGGCCAGGGTTACGCAAGGGTATTACAGGTGTCGGGGCGTACGGTGCCTAATACAGGGAAGGGTAGGAACCCTGTCTTGTCGAAGACATTGTAGCCGACGTGGGGGTTGCTGTTGGGGCGTCCTTGAAGCGTGGCCTCCATCCCGGGTGCGGACGTGGAGGCGTGGCGACGTGGAGGCCGTGCACCGCCCATCCCGGCACGTACGATACGTGCATAGTCCCGCCGGGTCTTAGGGGTACCTGTCCTCCAATCATATGACAACAATTAGGGCTCGAGGGGAGCAGAACCGGCCTCGAGGTGGCGCCTACGGGAGGCTCGAGCTCCGCAGGTATGGGCGAGTTCCGGGGAACCTGGTCGTACAGCGGAAATCCGGGTCTCGAGATGTGACCGGGACGTGCCACAATGCAGGGTATGGTCGAACAGTGTTGTACTGGTGCCTTTTCACCCATGCTTATGGTGAAAAGGAGGTTTGACTCAGACTTCGGTTCACTGTGGCGCATGCTGCGTCTCAGAGGACGTGACGGGGGTAGGTGAGTGCATTAAATGTTTGGTGTGGGGTTGGCATCCGGTGCTTGGCGCTGCTCGAGGGGCGTGATGTGCCCTTGAGGGGTTGGCAGCCGGGCCAGCGAGGCTCGAGGGCCTTGTGCCGGGTCTCGAGGGGTGGTGTATGGCGGTGGCGGGCTCGAACCCCTTGAGCCAGGGCTCGAGAGGCAGGCTACCACGAGGTGGTTTGGGAGGCATTTGGCGGGCCTAGGCTTCCCCGTGGTGGGCCGGTGTTGTGGGTTTTGACGTTGGTATTCGGGTGGTTAAGTCCAGCTAGGCTTGCTATTAATTGGTGTTCTAGGTTTAACCTATTTGTTTGCGTTGATTGGGGGTACCCCTTTTGTGGACCCCCGACAGTTGCCAAATTATTTTTCTTACCAATGATCTGGAGCCGAAATGCTTTATTTCGGTTATGCATACTCATGTGGATGAATTCATATGGCCGATATTTTGTTATCGCCCTTAACATAAAAATATAGCTGATGAATGTTTGTAATCATCGTGCTATTTGAAAAGCCCCACAAAGCTTTCTTCGATGGCTTTAAGGTCCAGGGGGCATGATATATGTATTTCTACTTCATGGGTGTGACAATATGGTTAATCAGCTTGCAAAAAAGGTCAAGGTGTTGGCATGATCATTATTTCTCACAATGGTGCTATGTGAGATATGAAGCCGATTAAGACTACATTTGCACCAAGATTCAAGCTGAATGTGAACTTTTCATATTCGACTTGGCCATATTACGATATCCATGGAGTATGACATGTTGAAGCTTGTGGTGATTCTTTACTAGTGTTACAACAAGTTGCTAACATGTCTTAGTATTTTAAAGAACCACACAATGCATATTTTTATTCGTGCCTTGGCATCATTAATATTTTTGCCGAATTTTGAATTTGTATTTTAAAGAATCATGTAATGCATATTTCGTGAGTGCCTTGGCATCATTAATATTTTTGCCGAATTTTGAATTCGGCATATTATAAGGCATGATGATTTTAAGGCCAACATCTTAGATTGACAAGCATCTGGCTATGGCATCTGGTTTTTGTATGCAGGTACAGTAGAACCAGCTTAGCCTTCTCTAGAACTGACTTAGTCAGTTGCTTCAGTCCGACTCAGTCGGATCCCTAGCCAACTTAGTCGGCTCGTCTATGGCTAGTTTGGTCATTTCGCCCGATAAACTCCTAAATCGACCAAGTTTGATTTCCATTGAAGATGTGACCTATTTGGAGGAATAAAGGACTCTCTCATTGAATTATTTTTGTGATCCGAGCGCTAAACTTGATCAAAGTGTTCTCAGAGTGCATTTAAATATGTGTTGTATAACAATAGCTTTATCAAAGGATTGTTGAAGACTCATTACTTAAGTGTTTGGGATCTGATCAAGCAAGAGTGGTTATGGGACACATCCATGGGCTTTGATTAAACTCATCAAAAGAGAAATTGGAAATAATCCAAGAAGGTGGCTTTAAGTTTTGGCTTACACTGACAGCAAGTTGGGAAAGTCTTATATGAAGTGATCAAAGTGGTGTTTGAAAATTCATAACTACCGGAGATGTTGCAAGGTGAAAGTCTCATAAGAGTAATAAATGGTAGGTATTTCAAAAGGTACTTTCCAAGTGTTTGCCAAGAAGCCCAAGTGCTCACCAAACAATGGATGACACATGTGTCACCCTTAGAACAAAATATGGCCGATGTATACATCGTCCTTAGATGCTAGATAGCCGATGAGTTGGGTATAGTTGCTATTTAGTGCTTTAATTGTGTTTTTAGGTTCAATGCATCATTCACCAAAAAATATGGGGGCCTATGTTGACATTCAAAAGTATCCCAAGCATATAATGGACTTAACATCAAGTCTTTGTCGTCAAGATGACTAGAAAGCATACTTGGATCATCATATTTGGAGCCAACGCAAAGAAACGGCTTTTCGGATGCTGAACCAGTCAGAATTGGCTTAGCTGGGGTCCCCAAGTTGGCTAAATCGGTTTTGCCAACTTTCTCAAATGCAAGAATGAACTTCACCATTGCGTTCCTCTCGTCGAGATAGTCAAAAGGTATATATGGAACGTCCAATTTGGAGTCCGGATGAAAGATTTATGCCCTTAGAAAGATGGCTCATTGTCGGGAGTACCAACCCGAGTCGGAAGTTTCGACCCGAGTTGGAAGTTCCAACCCAACTTCTGACGGAACTTCCGATAGACTTAACAAAAACCCTAATTCAAATCTAGCCTTTTGGATTTCGATCTGAACCATTTCAAACTTGTAGGAAATTTAGAAAATAAGGCTTGAAAAGGTTTCCTACTGGGGTAAGATCACCCCCTCTGTATATATATGAGAGGATCAAGGCCCCAATTATCCAATCGACACAAATCAATCTACAAACTTTTTTTACCCTCTCTTCCAACCTCCATGATGTTCACCCCTTGATCCGACGATCAAAGATGGCGTCCTAGGCTCGCCAGCCAACCTAGGGCAACCCAACGACGTCCTTGCCCTGACGGGGTCCCTCCCAGACGAGAGTTTCGACGGTTCCTTTGCTAGTTTGTCCGAAAACTAGTTGTTCTTCGCCATGTAAGTGTCATAGCTATCCTTTACTAGTTTGCTTGTAAACCTAGCTAGTTGTTCTTCACCATGTAAGTGCGACCTCCTCACTGTGTTCTTCGGTCTGTGGTGACCCGAGCGATCTAGCCCTAGCTGGTGTGATCCGAAACCCTTTCAGTTTCAACATTGACCTAACTTTTACATTCAACAAAAATATATTATTGCCTATTTTTAACGTACATTAGTGCTAAGTCTACCTCTATAAAATTTGATGTGCTTCGAAATGAGAATATAAATATACTACGACTTGTCTATGTTGTATTTAATATACTTGATTATTGTTCATGTATTACATAATAATAACACGTGTCAAACAATGTAAATAGACATAAAAACTAATCCTATTATACAATATCAATTGATATCATATCGGTCATTTCCATATATCTAATACGAGGTAATCACTTTTTTGACCATCTAAGGATTGTTGGAGCTTGATTTTGGACATTAAACATTAGAAATTTATTTTGGCCATTAAACTATTAAAACAGAAAAAAAAATCACCTCCTAGCTGGTTTTCAAAGGGATGTTTTGTCTATATCTGCAGATTCTTCAAGTTTAAAATTTTTAACTAGTCTCAAAATTTTCATAACGAATTCATTTTTGAATAAAAATAAAAAATATATGAAACATGTACCAAACTTTTTCTATAATACAATACATTTATTTGTTCTATATTTTGAATTGTTTGGATATTATTTGTTGTCCCTAGTGTTTGTTGAAATTATTATTTCACGCTTAACTCTGGTGACCAAATGATTAGTTGATTACATGGTGTCTAAGCAACCTTATTTGAAACCTAATACCTAGCCAAGCAATCAAAACAAAGTAATGCTAGCTAATATAAATAACTAAAAACAATCTTTACATGATGGAGCATAGCATCTCAGAGGTTGGTTTCTTCTTTTTCATCTTCCATGTACTCAAAGTTTGTTGGGTCCTTTTGGCCCCCTTGTCTAATATAGCACAAAACAAAATTTTAATAAATAAAAGGTGTGGCAAAGAAAAATAAAACACTAGAAAAAGGGATAGCAAAGATGCAAATAACTCTAAATATAGTACCAATAAATAGATTATATTTTTGGAAAAGAATTTGTACTGGCCACATCTATCTCAATTTGTTTTGCTTTTGTTTTTTCTTCTAGCATATTTGTCTCCCTTCAGACAAGCCTTTTCTTCTAAATATTGGACGTTCAGTTTGCAACATAATGTAGGTGACCCTTTTCTGTTTGTCAATAGCCAAAGAAAATATGCTTCGCTTACACTTCATCCGCATAGAGATAAGATAATCCAAAAACTCAATCAAGAAGTACAAAAACAGTTTGATAACATAAATGGTGCATCTTCAATATAAAGATAAACTGGTACTAGCAAAAAAATTTAAAGATTTGTTACGAAGAAATAAAAATGGCACGAAGAAATATCCAATATTCCAATTTAATCATGAAAAAGTCACATGAATCACTCCGCAGCATTTCCTCACTCTTTTTACAAGAGAACTGCACAAGCATGACTAATCACCACAGACCACTAATGCCAGAGAACTTTTTCTTATGTAACCAGCAAAATGAAGATCAGAAATCAGTCAATATATGCGCCACAAAGATCATAGGATGATACTAGGTTTGTTTGACCTTTTGGTCACTTTTAGAGTAGTAGCTTTTGAATTTTCCAAAAGCCAAACAGCCCCCCTTAAGCTTCTGGGAGCTTTTTGGCTTTTTTTTTAAAAGCTGAAGTGCGAAAGCTCCCAAAAAGCCTAAACACTAAACAAGTATCATCCTCTCGACCACTTCCATGATTCAACATATAGGACCACCATTTAACTATATTGGACCTGTTTGGCTGTACTTCTCGCAGGCTGCTAGAAGTGCAACCGAGCAGGCTAATTATGACTAGGCAAGCTAGTCTCAGGGAGCTCAAATTTATTTATTGAACCTGCTGGGCTGTACTTCTCGGAGGCTGCGAGAAGTGCAGCCAAGCAGACTAATTATGACTAGGCAAGCTACACTGTCTCAAGGAGCTCAAATTTATTTATAGGATGTTCACGAATATGTACATGGCTGCATGTAGCGAACCGTTCATAATAAGTGCAGTGGGCTTAAACAATCATCCAAATGAATGTGAAATATTGTATTAACATGATGTTAGTAGTGAAAAAGAAATCGAGGCCAATAGTTTTCCAGAGAAGACAAGGGAACGACAACATTGTACTTACCCAATTAAAAACTGAGAACAAGTGAATTCCAAACTGTATTCCTTATTTGACTTCAATCACGCTAGATGATCAAACCACTGTTACTGTAAATTTACAACAGTGTGATAGGTATGATAAAAACTTCCTATCTGCATGACTGAATTTCATCTTGTATGAGAACGTACAAGGTTCTGAATGTCTGTAGCACTTTCAGAACAATCAGCTACACTCTTCTGTACAACATAGAAAGTATGTATTCAATTGCAACATGAAGACAACAATCCGAGTTGGATAATTTCGAAACAAAATCCAATGCTTCAGGTACATTATGCTCGACCTCCACACCCTACAACTCCTGTTTGCTTCATCCAGAGAGACCATTTAACAGCTTCTAGGAAATTTTCATTCCTTTGTAGGGCAGCAATAAGGTTAACATATGTCACCCGATCAGGGCTGATGCCTTTAATCCTCATCTCTTGCATCAGTTTGACAGCATCTTCAGGCATTCTTGCTATCCCATATGCTTTTATCAAGGTATTGTAACTGTACAAATCTGGCTCAACACCTCGGTCCTTTAGCTCTGCAAGAACATTCGAAACATCTTCTATCCAACCTCTTCTCCCATAAATATTGATCATTATATTGTAAGTGTAGTGATCAAACTTGCATTTTGCTCTCTTCATTTTCTGCAAAACAGAAGCAAACTCTTCCAATCGCCCTGCCTTTCCATAAGCATCCAGCATGCAATTGTACGCCTCCGGAGAAACAGGAAACCCCGCGTCCTGCATCATTTGGACAAAATAATTCATACTGAGAAAATTGCCGCCTTTTGCATATGCAGCAATAATGGTATTGTATGATATGATATCTGCCAGGCCCTGCTTGCGAGCCATGGTAAAAACCTTTTCAGCCCTGTTAAAAAGCCCAGCTTTTCCATATATATCTAGCAATACATTCAGGGTAACAGTGTTTGCTAAGTATCCCTGTTGAATCATTTCATCAAAAATTCTGGATAGCTCATCAACAGGTATGGCCCGCCCACAGCAATTAATAATGCAGTTATACATGGCTTCATCACATTCAACTTGACTCTTACGTATCCAGTAATATGTATCAGCCAACTTCTCAAGCAGACCACATTTTTGGTAAGTCCGAAGCATGTCAAGAAAAAGGTATTTATCAGGAATTATTTCTTTCTGTTTCTCCATTTCTGCCAAAATTGAACAAGCATCCTCTAGTCGCCGTGCTTTAATGTACATCCTCACAATGACACTGTAAGCAATCATATCAAGTACAGAAGCTGAAGCCTTCAGTTCAAGGTAAATAGTCTCAGCATCGGCAAACCTCTCCATCATGCTGTAAACATCAATCATAGTGCAAGAAATACGGGGATTTGGATGTGTTTCAGACTTAGGCATCTGATTGTATATCCTAACAACATTATTGTAACTGCCACCCTCTTTGCAAGAACAGATCAATATATGATATAAGTTGTCTTCAAAAGCAGAATCTTTCCACTTCTTTTCACGCAGAATGTACAAAGCTTCTTCCAGTAAAGAATTTTGAACAAATGATGCTACTAAAATAGAGCATGAGGTAGCATCAAGCAAAATCTTCTTGTTGAAACAAGTTTGTAGAAACGGAAGAACCTTATGCATTCTTCCTACTGCTCCATAAGCCCGAACAAGAAAAGAAACAATTGATGAATACTGACAGCCTGCTGCCCTCATGTCTTCCAGAATTTCAGCTGCAGTTTCATTGTCGTCATGTCTTGCTAGTAGGTTGATCATAGTGTAAAAGTTGGATGCATTCGGTCGGAAGCCAGCACTCTTGAGCTTCCTGTAGTACAAAATTGCCTCTTCATATATGTTTGCTCTACCAAAACCTTCTACCATTGATCTATAGGTGGTTTCATCAGGAGCTAAACCTGCACTACCAAGGCTATCAAACACTTTGTTTGCCTTCTGCATATCAGAACTTTTTCCATATCCTGTAATTAAAGTATTGTATGCTACAACATTCATGGTGAATCCTTCGTCAACCATGGACTGCAAGACCAATTCGGCCTCCTCCATTTTACCCTGTTGGCAGTACACATTCAACCGCACCAACCAATTTTCCATGTTTGGAACTAACCCATCATTGTTCATTAGATTAATAGTATCCTCAGACTTGGCAAAAAGGCCTAAACGTGTATACAAAGTAATCATGGCTGAGTAAGCATTAACACACTTGATATTGCAATTCCTCATTTTCTCGAAAGTGAATTCAGCTTCGGGTAGTTTCCCAGTCTTCTGGTAAAGGCCCATAAGCATACCAATAGTAGATAAGTTCGGCTGCACTTCTCTCTCAAGCATCATGTGAAACCACTTTGTTGCCCAAGTATCAAGCCTCCTTTTAGCACAAACATATATCAGTCCATTAAATGCTCGAGCATCCAATGCGCAATCCGAATCAGCAACCATTTCACAGAGCAATAGTTCGGCCATCTTCCAGTCCTCCGTCCAGGCAATGGCTTGAAGAGCTAGGTGATATGCATGAGCGTTCCCCTTCAGCTTCCCATTAACCTTCATCCAATCAAAGAAGTTAAGACCCTTCTCATCGCTGAGCTTTTCAAGACGGATCAGAGCAGAATTGCACTGTTGGATGCTGGACTCCTTGCTTATACTGGACAAAACTGCATCAATATCATCATCCTTAATTGCAGATTTGTGACCATGCCTGTCCTTTCCTAGGCCATGCCTCGGAGCTCTATGCCTTACCAATTTCTTACCACCCTGTAATCTCCGCCATAACTTACCACCTTTCTTCTTCTGTGCAAAGCCCATTGAATTAACTAATGACATTTTGCTTCCGAAACTTACAGTTTCAGACGGAAGAGACGAACACAGCGTAGACACCCTGACACCACTATTGTCGAAAGAGCAGACCACACCATTCTTCAAGAACGCCCCTGGACAGCTCTTCCTCCCAGCACCAACATATCCAACACCATGGCTTGCGACGACTGCGCTGCCTGCACACCTGTGCTCCCACATTGGCAACATCCAGGAACTAAACCCAACCAAATCCAGCCCCACATGGACTGGGTTGCTAGCAAGATTGCGCCTTCTGAGTTCCGGAGGACCAGCTGGGCTTTTAATCCTCAGGGAAGCCATTCGGGCATGGGTTCGAACCAAGGAGTCCTGCACATTAGAGCAAAACAAAGATTAATCCAGCGATCTCCACTCTGTAGGCCACCACTCACCGGCAGTGCCTAATTTGAATTCGCTTGGGAGATACGCAGAACGGCAGAGGGGTGAGACCAAGAGGGGATGGAAACCCTGCTGACCTGCGGATTAGAGGACAAGGTCGACGATGAGGAGCAGGAGCGCCTAGTGAATGCGCCGGGCCACTGACTGCTGCCTTCCCTTCATCACAAGGTGCGCAACACCAGCAGCCGCCGGCTAGACGCCAGTCGCGGAGGTGGGAGAGGAGGTTCCTCTGGGGGTTGGGGGGGGGGGGGGGGGGGGGGGGGGGGCAAACTCAGCTCCGGTCGTGGCTTCGGCGAGAGGATTCGGCCGTGAGAGCGGCTGAGCGGCGAGGTTTGGCGACGCGGCCGCCGCGTGAGACGTGAATGTGACGTCGGAGATCGACTGTGGGAGAGTGGCCGAGTCCGAGTGGGAAACAAAAGTCCTATCCGGTTGCATCGAACAGGTTTGGGTGGTGCGGCAGCCGATAGGGGATGGATGGTCCAGATTACCTACATGCAGGTGGACAAACTTTTTCAATTTCTTACGACCCAAATTTTGTGCTACAATTCCACGTGCAGCCGAAATTCAGGACCCTTACTCAGCGCGCATGCGCTAGCAGAATAGCAGTGAGCGTCCACCGGAATGAGTAGTGACGCACGTATCACGCACGTATCAGGAGACCTAAGCAGCACACGTATATATAGTTGACACACAGACCACATGTTAGCACTAGTACGATACATTTTCTCTCTTTTCATGTCTAGCTTTTTTTTTGACCGGTCCACTAGAATTTCTCTTTTCTAGATTTGTTTTTATTTCTCTTTCAGGATAGCGGATTTCTGGGAGATAAAAAGGGCCGAGAATTGTTTGACATCCATATAGATGTAAAAGTAATATTTTCAAAATTCATAATATCTTATATTCCATAATACTTTATATGAGATTAATAATTCAAGCAATATAGAAAAATAAAAAATGATTCATAAAAGACATACAAAGTTATCGAAAAACTAAAAAAAAAGTAAATCCTATTTATCGAGATATATATGACTTTGCAAATAGCTAATACAAGGGACATGCGGCTTCTGTTTTCTAGTGCTAAACAGTTGTCATTAATACTATGAAAAAAAAGACAAGGTAAGCAAATAAAAACATAAAATTATGTTAAACTTTATATTTATAAACTTTGAACTATTACAAACTATGTACTTCTAGATTTAATATATTGATCTATCACATTATAAACTTTATATTGTTATATTCAAAACTGTGAACTACCCACCTTTATTAATGGCTAGACAACGTCTTTCAAAATTATTTATGTAGTAGTAGAGACAAACCTTAACCTCTAAGAACATATTTGAAGATGACCAAACTAGTACTCCCTCAATATTTAAAAAGTTAACGTTTTGGACAAGGTTTGGGTCAAACATTGGAAATATAAATCATAAATAACTTTTAAATTATTGAGTTTAGAGATGTAAAAATCATATAAATAAATTTGTCTTGAAAAGTACTTTCATAAAAATATACATATACCACTTTCCAATAAATATTTTTAAAGAAACAAGTGGTTAAAGTGATGTTTTGGAGACTGTGTCGCTGTCTGAAACGTCAAGTTTTAGAGTATGGAGGGAGTATATCTCAAAGTTAGACAAAGTCACCAGTGATGCATCGCTTTTGACAGGCACATCACACCATCTTACCGCTGAAAGAATAATGGTGTTAAATCCTGAAGTATGTTTGGTTGCTACCCATAGCCTACCACAACTAACCTTAGGCAAGTGTGGCAAGCCACAAGAAGTGTGGCAAATAAATTGGTTGTCACACTTTGCCAAGCCTAAGGGAATCTTGCCACACTTTTTTAGTCTATGACATGTGGAGCCCAAAATAATCATGCCTAAGCTTAGTTGTCAACCAAACACTTGTCAACTTGGTCAAACTTGCCTAAGGTAAAGTGTGGCAAAGTGTGGCTAGCAACCAAACAGCCCCTAAATCTAGTAAAATATAAGCACACGTACCAAGTGATGGACTTGAAATCGAGTGATCTACTTGCTTTTATAGCCGAGAAGGTCTATTTTTTTCACGTTGAAACATAGAATACTAGGAGGATTTTCACTTTCAAGCTATTTAAGCATAAATTGTTCGGTGTGATATCCTGTTGCATAAGTTGTTTTGGTGTTTTTTTTCCATTTAAAAGACATAAACTCTTTTGCCGTTTTTCTTACATGTTTATTTATATAGAATCAAAATCAATTTGTGGAATATTATGAAAATGCTCACTGCTTTCATTAAATACCATTTTATGAATATCATGAAACATACTCTAAAGTCTGAACCAGTACAAAGGGTGGCGCTTGTAGGACTTTGACCTATGCTATATGCCATATAAACTAATTCTCCCTATTTTATTTTATTTTATTTTATCTTATTTTATTGGGAGATGCTATATCACAGTCGCCTGAGATCCCAGATTCATCTCAGGCGACAAGGTGGACCATCAGATCACCATCCAACGGTCAGGTCTGTTGTTCTGTTAATTTTGGCGCGGGCTCGGTAAACGGGTCCGAAAAAAACCAATAAGCGAACCAAGCGGACTACCGGGCCCGCCAAAATTTAACGGATGCAAGCTCCAAAACCCGCTAACTGTTTCCTACTGATTCAGGCCGCCTTTCGTGTTGATTCGGTCCACCTCTCCTGTTGTTTGGACCCAGAAAACAACTATCAGCCCAATATACTATTACCGGCTTTACAGATATGTCATTCACCCTCCAGCAAGAAACAAACTCCACACGCACACACCATTCACCCTCCAGCAAGAAACAAACTCCACACGCACACACACCAGATTTTAGATCTACAAACACACACATTCACTGTGCGAAAAATGCACAATTAGGGAATAAATCAAAAGGAAAATTACAAGATGTTGATCAAGGACAAAAGCTATCAAGACCATTAAGTCAAAAAGGTACTAACCATAGCAATTTTGTTGTTTTTGATGAGCACCTTCTTCAGCATCTCCTTCATCCTCCTATTGATGTGAGCACTTGTATGCATGCTGCTGGATGAATATCGATAATCATGTATTTCAATGATATACTTTTCTTCAAACCAATGCAACTGAGCACCATCACTTGACTTACTTGTCGAGCTACTGATCTCAGCAATGTGGCTTATATTTTCTTTTCTAACAACTTTTTTGCATAGATCCAAATTTGTTCCTCCTGCTAAAGTAAATTGCAAATGAAAATTAATAAAATTGCACAGAACTATATCTTAAAATTATGCTATATGTACATGCAAATTCAGAGTTTCAGGTTAAGTACATGCAGACTGAAACCTTTGGCCATGCAAACAAACTTTACTGCTACATACAAACATTCAGTGCATGTGCATAAGATTTGCCTACTAGCTACCAAATCATGTTGGTGCTGCTGCCTGGGTCACCACCATGCCTGCTTGCCTGCCTGCATTCGGTCATGCATACAGGCAAGTTATTCTATAGGAAGAAAACCAACATAATCTACCACAGAAACAAGATACAAGTTATTCTAACATAGAAACAAGAGACAAGGTATTCTATTCCTTATTCTATAGGACAACATGTACAAAATTGGGATCTTATCTAACACAAAAAAACAAATCGTGACCTATTATAACAAAGAAACAAGACACGAAGAAAATCTAACACAGAAACAAGAGACAAGTTATTCTATAGAGGGACAAGTACAGAATTGAGATCTTATCTAGCACAAAAATACAGATTGTGACCTATTATAGCAAAGAAACAAGACACAAGTTTTTCTATGGGAAGATAATTAGAAAATAGGGATCTTATTAGCACAAAATATGACAAAAAAAACTCAGACGTTCAAAGAGTTAACAAAAACCTTCATCTTTATGCAGGTCCAGCATGAAGAACTCCATGAAATGCAAGATGAAGATTTTTACAGGCATGTGGGTTTTGGATGTGAAGACAATGCATTGGATCTAACTCAAGTGTTAGAGATAACTGCTCACATTGATTTTCAACAGGTACGAAATACAATGAACAAAATGAATCCCTTTGCTGAATTTTCTCTTTCAAACATGTGCAACTCGATTTTGCTAATACATCTACTTTTCTATATGCAGGGTGTCAATGTAGAGAGTTACTACCAATGGGAGAGAAACACAACAAATCTGAATTACATAAATGAGGTAAACAAAAATCCAACTAATTGCAAATTCTCAAATCAATAATTGCAGTGATACAACCTTGTAATTTGTACTATTGTAATTTGCAATTACTTAAGTTTCAGTTCAATCTTTGTCTTTGAAATAAATAGGCTGCTTCAAGAGCCATACTAGATAACAATTACAAAGGACATGACCCCATGATCCAACAGGAGACCTCAACACCATCAATGAACTACAACATCCATGGACAAGATCAACAAATGCAGGATACTCAACATGCGTGATTCATTAAAAACTTACATTTCACAATTTCTTCTAAAATACTTTGGAACACAGTATCATTTTATGACTAATGTTGAGTGCCAACATATGCAGGTGATCACATCACCAGGAGGAACAAGTTATGTACTATCTCAGGGTGCCTCAACCTACACAAGCCTAGTGAACCAAATTATAGCTCAAGCACAATGCTCAAATCACAATTATGATGATTTCTTGTCATCACAAATGACAGGAAGCTACATGGACTTGCTGGAGCAGCCATATCCACTAGAGGTATGTAGTGCTTATGAAAATATACAAATACAGTTATTTGGTTCATACAAATACATAATCAAAATCTCTAAATGTCCATCTTTTTTCTTACCTGTCCAAAAACAGAACCATATGTATGTCATGACCGGCAGATTCTCTGATGCACCACAAGCATACCATGACAACCTGCAAAATGAGCAATCAGAAGCATTCACATACTTTGGCAATCAAGACAGCATGGTACATGAGGAGGAAGAAGATGAGCTAAGCAATGAAGTGCAACAACAAGATGAAGATATCAGGGCTGATAGTGAACAACAAGATGAACAAGAGATCAGGGCTGCTAGCGCAGAACAAGATGAAGATATCAGGGCTGGTAATGGATAACAAGATGAACAACAGATTAGAGCTGCTAGTGCACATCAAGATGAAGACGACGTCATGGCAATTCAAATTGAAAGCCAAAGCATTATGGCAGCTAAGCGATTGTCTCAAGAACATGCTAGCAGGCATGTTCCTCGCATTGTCAAGGAATTTCCATCAACAGAAGAAGCATACAAATTCTACAATGGCTATGCATTCATAGTGGGATTTTTAGTAGTGAAATGGCACACATACAAGTGCAAAGATAAGAAAGATCCAAATTACGACAAGGTTACAAGAGTGACACTGAAACATCCTCAATTTTTCGCGAAGGGAAAATCCACAGAATGAGTTATAATATAACAAAACCAGGAACTGATCTTATCATATTATCATACATCAGTCGATACCACAGTCATACATCGTAATATTACATGATTATAAGCATTACATCACTGGGGTATCACCTAATACAGAGTTTATTCTAGCGGAAGTCTATTGAGTGAAGGCTCCTCCTTCACGGGCTTCGTCAGAGTTGTTGTAGCACAGCCTCAACCGGATCCTCCGAACCAAACTTGAGCGTAGGCACGAAACCTCCTATTTCTTCTAGAGTCAGTACCTCTGAAGCAGGAAAATCTGCACACCGCCAGATGTGTGCAGGCCATGGTCAGCACCGATGAGCTTTGGTGGAAAAGATAAAACAAAGGATCTAGCGATCCTAAGATTTGGCTGTGGATTTGCATCCTAGCGCATGAGCATTAGTAATAATAATCAATATAATGATGTTATCAAGTTTTAACACATTCCCATTCCCACACATCCACATCCATCCACCATATCCATATCCATGTCCATCCCAATCATCACCACACCATCACCTCATCTCACACACTCAACCGCTCAGTCGACAGAGGCCAGCTCCCTCCCAGCCTTGTCTCAACGGCCCGCAACCTCACACCAGGTTTACGACCGGCACTCACATACCAGGGGGAGAAAAGAGAACTCTCGCTACGTCAGAAACAAGTCAGGGAAAAGGTCCGCGACCAACGAATTGGCCAACGTATCGATCGATCAACCATACACTCTGCAGAGGTTCTACAATAATCCACAAGATCGCCATCATCGACACGCTAGCTGTGCCTATGCGGAGATCGGTCGCTTGCTAGCCTAGAGTAATGCCACCCTACCTCTCAGCCCTGGAACACCCCAAGTCTAGTCTAGGATGGCTAAGTCTGTGAAGTCACGTTCATCCCCTTAAGTCCGCCCGGGGTCGTGATCGTCTCAGAAGGGTGTGGGTCTCCCATGCCCGTACCTTCCTCGCACTCTCTCGCCTAGCAGTAGTGGTATTGCTCTACCAGGTAGTCTGACTGTCCCCGTCCATAAGGAGCGAGTGGCATGTAAAGGTATTCCCTGTGGTCAGGATTTCCGCTCCACCTAGGGTGACTAAGCCAGAATGTCTTCTCAATAGGGTTTCCATTTTACGTGCCACCACAACACGCTCCTGACCCGGGCTCCACCAGCGGCTCACACCCGGATCCACCTCAAGTCACCACTTAACCCGCCACAGGTTTCACATCCACAGGGGCATCCAGATCTGCCCCACGGCATGACTCGCACCAGGCTCGTCGTATATTCCGGCTCGGTCGACTCAACCCTCACCCTCCACACACCCAAGTCACACACGCAACACGCTCACACATCACCAAGTTCGGCATCACCCGCCAAACTATTCCCAAGGGTTCACCACCCGCATCACATCTCAGATATAATACGAAGTGGAGTTAAATAATATAATGGTGAAACATGCAAGCAAGCATGCGAGTAAGCATGAATAAGTGAGCGAATGAGCAAAAGCAGGGTGTTAGGGTAGAGTGGGTTGCAATCAGGTAATAATGGCTTAGGTAGTATCATGCATCAATATACTAGCAAAGGAATAAGTATAAAGCGCTAGCAAGACTACATATTTGCAATGTCTAATAGGATTCTCTAAAAGAAGGTGCTACCATGACACCTGCGAAGTAGTCGTAGTCGTGGTCAATTATTCCTCATTGGTGTTCCTTTAGCGAGGTCGTCGATCTCCTCCTGAGTTGATTCCATCTCACAGTCCTTGTTGTCGTCCATGCTCTCTCGGTCCAATCGTATGCTACTCCACGAAACGACACGCAAGGCAAGAGAACTGAAAGTGCATTCGCCCCCAATGTGGGTTTTGGCTAATTAATGACAATCAAATTAGGGACTAACCAGTTTATAAAAGCATGTATGCAGGCGTTAGTCCTTTGAAAGATTAGAAACGTTGAAATCTCGTGAACAAAGCACGTAGGATATTTTTGGACATAAAGATGCCTAGCTCAAGTGGTAGTTTAAAATTTCAATTTTCAACTTGAGTTATAGGTAAGCCGGACTATGAAGAGGGTCACAAAGTAAGTTGGCTAGATGTGGAGAAAAGTGCTCAAATTGACTAACCTTAGTTCGCTTGAGAGACACCGCACAATCACGAACACGTAGAGGGTAATTTCATATGGTCGGTGGTACCGACCATGGGTGGTCGGTGGTACCGACCATGGCTTCTCTGCGCAGCGCTCAAACACCCTCTCTGTGTTGGTCAAAAATGACCTGGCGGTAGTACCGCCATAACCTCGGTACTACCGCACGCGGTGGTACCGACGCAAGGTCGGTAGTAACCTGGTTTTGCAACCCTCTCTGTGTAGAGTTGTATTTGACCTAGCGGTGGTACCGCCATATCCTCGGTACTACCGCCCGCGGTGGTACCGACCCATGGCCGGTAGTTTCCAAGTTTGCAAGGCTCTCTGTCCGCGTTGAATTTGGCCTTGCGGTAGTACCGCCATTACCTCGGTAGTACCACCCCCGGTGCTACCGACCCAAGGCCGGTGGTAACCAAGTTTGCAGAGCTCCCTGTGTAGAATTGAAAATGGCCTGGCGGTAGTACCGCCATAACCTCGGTAGTACCGCCCGCGGTGGTACCGACCGAGGTCGGTAGTATCTTGGTTTCGCGAAGCTCTCTGTGTTGAGTTGAAAATGGCCTGGCGGTGGTACCGCCATAACCTCGGTACCACCGACCTCGGAGGTACCGACCTTTGGGCAGTAGTTTCCGAGGGACCAAGTCCCTTTGTGAGATGCTCTCTGTTCGCGGCCAATTTGGCATGGCGGTAGTACCGCCATAACCTCGGTACTACCGCCCGCGGTGGTACCGACGTGAGGACGGTGGTTGCTTGTTTGGTCAGATCTGGTTTCTTTCGATCGTTGTGAACTGGTCGGTGGTACCGGCCAGGGGTGGTCGGTGGTACCGACCAGCCTTGGGACTGAGGGAGTATAAATGCCTCCCCTCTTCACTTTTCACGGTCACCCACTCACTCCATACACTTATTGCTGACCTAACTCGAGACAAACACTCTCCAAGCATTGACTCATCCCCTCTCTCTCCCCCTTTGCTCTCCAAGCTATGGCAAAAGCGGTAGCGCAAAAGGATTGGAGATCTACAATCCTCTCGATCCACACGACACAATATGTCAGAAATCAAGACTCAGGGTCACTCATAAGAGTGGGGTTAGCTCAGCACATCCATGTCATGTCCTCAGGCACATCTCTAAAGAAATGTGTTTAGGCGGTCGATCAAGTCAACACGTGGGGTCCCGAGATACAACATAGACCATAGCCTTGCTAACAAAACAATAACAGGAGTACAAATATATATAAGCCAAAGGTTCATTCTTTCCAACGTGCACGTCATGGTAGTAGATGGGGTATTGGAAGGAGTGACACAATATAAGATGCAAGTGCGCAACTACTCGTAGGGTACCCGACCGGGGTGCTCTGGCACTAAGTCATTTCTAGATTCGTAGCGGTGCGGTCGTCACTGCGAGAATCAAGATACGCAGTGGTCTACGGGTACAAGCATACAAGAGTTTGTGCACGAAGAAGCATTTATAAAGCATATTCAAATAAGTGAAAAAGAGCGTAGCTCCATGGTCATGGCGAGGTGTTCTCGCGACCACAAGATACACTAACAGGGGTCAGGTTACATTCGGCATCACGGCCATGGCGAGACTGGTCTCGCGATCGTAACGTCTGAATGAGGTACAATCCCTCAGCCGGCTTAAAAGGCTCGGCTCACACAGACAAACACACGAACATCCAATAGTACAACGAATAGATCCATAAAGCGACACAAGGACTCATCGAACCAAATAAGTGGAGTAGCACATTCCCATAGCATGACATTGGATGGATCCTGTATCACAAGTGCATATACAGGTGGTCGTAAGAACGAGGTATAACGCGAGTACAGATAGATAAATAAGAGAATTTTCCGGGGGCTCGGTAAGTCGACGATAAGATGACACGAGTCCTAACGGGTCATGGTGGCAACAGTCACGATGTCGAGGGAGGCTCGAGGTAAGACGCGTCGAGGGATGTCGTGGCCAGTGTACTACACGACGCGATCGAGGGTCACGGGGTCTCTTCAATCGTCATATGCTACTGTTTCCATCAGGGGCATCCTACGGTCAAGATGAGAAGAGAATTACCTTGTCGTTCAGCATGTCGACTAGGGTTCGTTCCATTTGGTCTAAACACGTCACGATCATGGTTTCATCATGGACATGCTTCTGGGGCGGTCAATAACACGCCGGTGTTCTTGGAACACCGGGGTTCGATCTGGCTAGGGCCGGTCTACCGCTAACGACACAGTCACGTCGACGACTAACGCACGACCACAACGGGGAGTAACACGTGTCCAAGCGATAACGAACTAGCCCGGCGCGAAGGCTCGACTCAGATTGATACCATCCGTACGAATGAAGGGGATGTACAACTGAACGAGCGTTGTGCTAACGTCGAGGGTAGCGTCTACATGAGTTCACGGATTCAACCTTAACGATGGCACGGAAGGAGGGGCTTCAACGAAGTGGCGCCGTCGTCCGAACAGCGCCTTGGTCGAACAGCGACTCGACAGGGGATGACACTGGACGAAGCGAAGGAGTTCAACGCGGCTTTTGCTGGCACGAACGGCTCCAACTTTGGCGAACGTCGTGGTGAGGTGGCAGCAGGCATCCGGGAGGCGCCATAGCTCCAACGGAGGTCCGCAGTGAGGCTGATCTTCCTGCAACGGTGGGAACATCGGCACGAAGGCCGGTTTCAGTTGATGGGTTCACGGTTTGCAGGAAAAAGGAACAAGCTAGGTGTGGCCATAGGGGTGAGGTGCTTCTGCTGTTGGGCTCCGTTCTGACGAGGAAGAAGAGGCCGGTGGCGAAGGACGACCGCGACCGGGTGGATGATGCTGAGTTGCAGCGGAGCAGGGGCGTCGTCCATCTAGCGCGGGCGTGGTCACAGTCGATGGTGCTTGGCGTGAACGGAGAGGTCGGTGGCGAGGTGGTGGCCGCGGGAGGCGAGGCAGGTGGCGACCGCGGCGAGGAACGCGACGAGGTGGAGTTGGAGCACTGACGGGCGACGTCGCGGCGGGACCGCGGTAGAGGACGCCAAGCGGCCGACGCAGGCTGTGGAGCTCCACCGGGGTGCTGGGCGCGGCCACGACGTTCCGGTGGCGTCCGTGGGCATGGCGTCGCGGAGGTGGCTGGGTGCCGTCGTGGCCACGGCGTGGCCACGGCCATGTTCGGCCGTCGGTGCGGCCACGACGTCCAGGAGTGCGGCTGTGTTTGGCTAGAGGTGGTCGCGGTAAGCCGGAGGCTCGACGTGCTCGGTGAAGGGAGCTCCGGGAGCGATGGCGTTGTAGGGGAGCACGACGTCGCAGACAGCGGACGACGTCGCGGCCGTCGGACGAGCAGGAGAAGGCGCCGGTGTGCACCGGCTGGGCGGAGCGGCATCGAGGTCGCGGCCATGGTGGCTGCGCGGTTGGTCGGAGAACATGGGGGCGGCGACGGATGGAGACTAGGAGAAGAAGCAGAGGGCGGCGGCGCTGGAAGGAGGAAGAAGAGAGACAGCGGCGGTCATGGCTTATATACGGCGTTGTGCTAGGGTTCTCGAAGCCAAAGGCGATCCTTGGTGTTCGTGCCATGGCTGGGACACGCGGCATGCATCCGAAGGCGGAGCTGGTGGGGGAAGGGCGCGGGTGCGGGCGCCTGGTGTTGCTGTGCGCGCACGCGCGCGTGGAGCGGCGACGGCGGCCTAGGAGCGCTGGGGCGCTCGCCTGGCTAGGGTTCGGGGGAGGCGTGTGACCTGGGCCTGTTGGGCCGCCCGCGGGCCTGTGGGGGCGAGCGGCTGGGCCGCTACTACTAGCCTGGTCCGGTTGGGTCAAGGGGGAAGGGCGAGCAGGGGGTGTTGGGCCACGAGCGGCTTGGGCCATGAGACCGGCTGGGCCTGGAGGGGGAAAAATAGGCCGGCAGGGAAGAGTGGGAGAGAGAGAAGGAGTGGGCCGGTTGGGCTCTTTGGGCCCAAGAGGAGAGGAGGGAGTTTGCTCTTTCTGATTTAAGGGATTTTCAGAGAGATTTAAATGGAATTCAAGAGTGAATCCGAAAGGGTTTTAAGAAAATTTGAAAAGGGGAATCCGGGAGAGTTGGGATGTGGTCTTGACAGAGATTCATAGAGAGGTAGTATACTTGCCTTATACCTAGGTCCTTTATGCATGTATGATTATCATGCTAACTCATCGTGGCGGTCCACTAGCAGTCGTTTGGGCTAGGGCAATTCGGTTCAATGGCTGTCATAAAAGAAAGTCGGGGATCATTGAGAGAGACTTGAGATAATCCCAAGAAAATTATAAGGAGGTTGCTACGGACTTGTGCTCTCCAACATACGACTTAGGTTGCAAAAAGAATCTCCGGTAAACTCGTACAAGCAATACTGTATGAGTGCAACAATTTATTTATAAATTATTCCCGGTTCAGCTAGTAACTACATGCTCCACATAATCATAGAAAACTTTTAAAAAGTCCGAATTTTTGGGTTGTTACAGTCCACCCACCTTATAAGGATCTCGTCCACGAGATTTAGGAGTTAGTACTAATGAGTCAGGTCTTCATTGTCAAGTCATATGCAGAAGGGCATTTGATTTTGGAACTCTAGCATTTTGAAGAGGGGGTTTTGAAAACATTCGTTTTCGTAAGTCCTTATAAAATGGGGAAACTTTGTTTCGCATAGTTAGGGAAATTCTTTTTAGGAAATCCATTTTCAAATTCTAGTTCAAAACGCTTTCGTAAACATTGTTTTTGGAAACATAACAAACAGATAGATTAGTTTTGGAAAGTAAATTGGTATTTCAAATCCTTTTTGGAAATCAGTTCGATTTTCGAAATCAATTCTTTTGTCAAAATGTTTTCTGGGAACCCAAGAAATAGTTTTTGTGAAAACTGTGTTTTCGCAAGGCGTGTCTTTCTAGATGAGAGAGTTTTTGAAAATATCTAAATCGAGGGATGATTTTCGCAAATAAAGGTGGTTTGGTTGAAAACTTCTTTAAATATGATAAAGCATGGCAGGGTTTTCGAAAACTCTTCAAATTGCGAAGTCATTTGAAAAGAGGGACAAGCGGGGTTTTCGTAAAACTTTTCAATATATATAAAAGGAGATTTGAAAAGGAAAATCGTGGTTTTGATAAGCATAGGTTTGGAAATCTTGATGTAGGTACAAAATGGGGTTTTGGAAAACATATTTTTAAAGACCTTTTTACATATAACCTCTTGGCAATCTTTAGAATAGGGAAAACATTATAGGGTAGGACTTTTACTTGAGAAATGGATTTCCACAAACTTTTTGAATCCTTGTTTTAAAACGAGAGAGGAGAAAAGGTTTTTTTTCGGATAGAATTCAAGTTCTTTTTCCAAATCCTTTTGAAAGCAAATTTTAGTTTTGCAAGCCATAGTTTTTGAAATACTAGTTCAAGCACTATTTTGAAAGCATTTTGTAAACCACTGTTTCGAGAAACAAGTTTCAATTGCATTTTGAAATCTCTCTTTTTGAAATAATGAGGATGCACAATTTAAAGCCCTTTCGAAGAATCGTTTTGCAAAACTTTTCAAAACTCAGAGATAGTATTTTGAATTAAATATTTTGGTGGATTCTCGAAATGGAGATACACATTTTTGCTTTTCAATATATTTTGAAATGAAATCATTTTGAAAGATACTTTTTAAAAGAGGAATTACTCCACGCGCTTTTAAAAATAAAAGCAAACTAGCTTTCAAGGATGATTCAAAATAAATCAATAGCTTTTGAAAATGGAAATAATTATTTGTTCGAAATTAGAAATTGATTGCAAAAGGCTTCTTAAATGGGATTATTTGAAACTAAGGTTGAAAGACAATATATAGATATATTTGCAATAGCTTTTGTTTTATAAATCCATTGAAATGGAGAGATTTTGAAAAGGGTCATGGCTCTTTGGTCTGAATCGGAAGGTTTTGAAATAAAGCTGAGCCAGGGTTTTGAAAGTGTTTTGTAAAAGTACAACTTTTATTTTTGAAAAGGGGTTTTCCCTTCAAATCCTTTTGTTCTTAGAATAAACTTTTCGTAAGAGTTTTTGAAAAAGATTCAAAATAGGCTTTTGATATACCAAAGTCAAAACTTCTTTTGGGAAAGATTTTCAAATACAGGGGCTTTTAAAAAGGGAAGTATCTCGAAATCAAAACATTTCATAAGATTTTTGGCAAAACGGTGTTTTGAAATAGGGAGGATGCATGGTTTGAACATTCCTTCTGAAAGAGACGTTTTGCAACACTTTTTAAATCTAGTGCGGTGTTTTAGAAATAGTCGGGTTCAACGTAAGTTTTGCAATCAAACTCTTGAAATCCTTTTGATTTTCAAAACAATACACACACTTTCGTTTTGAAAGATTTCTAGAAAACAAGAGCCCTTTTTAAATCTACGACAGCTTTTGGAAAGTAGGGTTTGTAAACGACTCGGTTTTAAAAAGAAATCATTTTGCAAACCTTCTAAATCCATGTTGGGTTTTGAAGATGTTTGAAATTGACATGGGTTTTGCAATAAAAGCCTTTTGAAGTCCTTTTGTTTTTGAAGACAAAACACACTCATATATTTCTAAAACCTTTGAAACAAATGATTTTGAAAACACCATGTTTTTTTTGAAATGGGGAGTTGCTCCCTTCTATTTTAAAACTAATTTTGAAACGTACAAGCTACTTTTGAAACCGGTTTTGTCACACCCGGTTTTAAGAACAAAACCAGGTATACACCATATGTGAGCCCAGGAAGTCAAATCTCACATATAGCCACAAATAAAGGGTAATATCGAAAGACAATGCTCTTAAATAACGTATATAAAACAAAAGAACATAACCTTAAAGAGCAGACAGCGGAAAGACACTCCGATCTTCAGATGGAGACACCACTTCACAGGGAACAACTGACTGGTTGACCACAAGCCTAAGCTTCTCCAAAGCTTAACTCTCTGAGGTGTGGGGAAAAGCAAGAGTGAGTCCATGTCGAACTCCACAAGTATAGCAACAAGTGATATAGATCCCAAGTTTCATGATCAATGTAACATAAATAATGAATAGCATAAAACGGTAAATAATGAACATGTTAACCAACAAAAGTCATAATCTTTACATCTTCAAGGCCGCTCGTGTCCTTGAGCAAGGCTGATATATCAGTTTAATAAACTTTGCGCAAAGGTGTACACTTTCACTGCGAGACGTGAATTGCCCTTTCGCCCGAGGTGATCAGCCTCTTAACTCACTTCCAAGAAAAGTCGGCAGGGTTAACGATGAAGCCTTTCAAAGGTTCGTCTAACAAGTTAGGGCCGCTAGGTTTCATTAGTCAGTCTGTGTGATACAACTAGTCCCAGGGATCCACAGTCTGTTG
This sequence comes from Coix lacryma-jobi var. lacryma-jobi, assembly GCA_009763385.1. NCBI lineage: Eukaryota > Viridiplantae > Streptophyta > Magnoliopsida > Poales > Poaceae > Coix > Coix lacryma-jobi. The sequence goes on along the minus strand of CM019828.1, from coordinate 108,541,144 downwards.
TCCCCCATTTGCGCCACAAGGGTAACCTCTAACAAGCTAGAAAAGGTCCTCATACTAAGCTAAAGCCAGAGCCATATAACCCCCAACAGTTGCACTGTAAATCCCGAAGGTGCTCGTACAGATAATTTCTTAAGTTGCTAATAAGTCATTTTTATCATTCGATGCATACATTAATTAAGTAACATGATCGTGATTGCGAAAAGAACACTCGATTGCTATACTTGCCTTAAACTCAAGATCCTTCTTCTGTTGACTTGTAGATTTCCAAAGGTTGACTCTTGATCTTTAACTCTTGATCACGAACTTCTTCTTGATCACCAACGTACAACTCACCGACTAGACATACGATCACATAACACCACACACACATCCAATAGCAATCATACAAAGCAAACATAGCCTATGATTAGAACAGTACATCAATCATAATAAAACAAGATAAAGAGTTTTAAAAACAGATCTACGATTTACCACGATCACACAGACGCGAAGATCACTCTAATCGGAGCTATAACGGAAAAGATATAAACTAAACAAGATTAAAGACACTAATTATTAGATTAGATTTAACACAAATTTTAATTACAGAAAACAGTGGTGAAAGTTATATATTTTGAAAGAACTTTTCAAAACGAATCTAACGCAAGTTGAACGGACTAAATCGGAGTTAAAACGAAGAAGTTATAGGCATTTGAAATTAGTGGCAAAACTGTAAATACAACGAACTTAATTACGAAATTAAATAAATAAAAATGAAAATCAGATTTTACTTGAGCTGACGGACGTCGGCGATGAATATTGACTGCAGGTTGCTTCTGTGGAGGATGAACGAGAGCCAAAAATCGATAACCGGAGTTGGGGAAGAATTTGGCGGTCGTTGGCAGAGCAAACAAAATTTTCGGACTCCCAAACTCGGGGCTTCCGTTATTGTGTGCTTTGGCCAAGGGATGAGACACATATATAGGGAGAAAAACTCTATGCCCCGCGTCAACTAGCGATATGGTGCTAATTGATGTTGCACCTCCACATTTACTAATGGGCCTAAATAAATATAAAAGCCCATTAGTAAATAAAGACGTTGATATTTGAAATTTAATAGAATTATTGCACATGGGCTTTGTGAGAGGGAGGAAAAAGACAGATTTTATTATTTTCGAAATTATTTAATTTCTGGATTAAAATAATTCTAGAAAAGTCTAGAATTGATATTTAAGTCAGGAAAAAATTACTCCAATGGCTCCAAAAAATCAGGGAAAATTCTCAGAGACATTTGGAGACATGAGGAACTCAAATAAAATATTTGGAGCTCATGAAAAGATATTTTGGGAAATCTAAAAATTAGATTATAATCCCAGAAAAATAAGAAAAAGTGCCCGAAAAAGCTAGAAAACTTCTCGAGGTGATTTTGGAGATATGATGATGAATGATGAGCACCAAGAAATAATTTAGAGCAGAAGAAAAAAGATTCTTGGGAGACTCCAACAGAAAGGTTAAGCTAGGAAACAAAGAATTTGATTTTAGGAGAAGATATGGATAAGGCGGAGAAAGATAAATGACTTAGTAAACGAGTTTTTGGAAAACTTTACTCACTCGCAATACAAGACGAAACAACAAGTTTTTGAAACTTTAAACTTTTCCAAACTTTTTGAAAACAAACAAGAAGTCTTTATTTTCAAAACCCTTTTCCATGAAATTTATTTTAAAATTATTTTAAAACCATTTTGAGCTCAAATTGAATTTTAACCCAAAACCACACATCACAAAAACTCAAATGCTCCAACATGAATGCACAAACATGTTTCTAAACCCTAGGTTAAATTTTTATTTAGAGAAAATTTTTATTTCCCTATATTTTATGAGCACAAAAATTCATAAATAAATCATTTTAACTCTAATTCAAGAAATGAAAATTTCAGGGTGTGACAGGTTTTAAAACTTGTCTTTTTGAAAAGCAAGGATTTCACCATAAAATTTATTTCGGTAACCTTTTTAAAACAACTTTTGAAATAAACTTTGGAAGAACTCTTTTGGTTTAACCAATACCTTTTAAAATGGCTGCCACATCCTTTTCGCAAAGATTTTGCTTGATAACATAGTTGCAAAGCATTTTTTTTTGAAAGTAGGTTTGATTTTGGAATGAAACTTGGCTCTTAGTTTGAAGTCAAAACCATTTTAAAACAAGATCGAACCAAGGGTCAATGATTTTAAAAATATTCCACTTAGTGAAAGCAAAACTTGGTTTTCTGAAAACGAGTTCTGAAACACTTTTTGGAAAGAAAATGGTTTGTCACACTGTTTCGTAAATAGCTTTTGAAGGAAGATAGTTCAGGAGGGGAACTATATATGTTTTCTTTTGAAAAGGGTAAAACCTTTTTGAAAACTTTGTGCAATCATTTTCCTTTGAAATGGAACAACTTTTGTAAAATAAGAGGCATTTTCCAATCGAGAGATGGGAGAGAAGTTTTGAAAACTTGTTTGGTTGGAAAGCCAAAATAATTTTTGAAATAGTCTCAAAAGACATGATGGGGCTTTACCTTTCCCACTCGGTTAGTTGGGGCACTTTTGTACTACATGGAGGGTCTTGGGTTGGACCTATCCAGAGATAACAAGGGTCTAGAGTCATTATATATAAAATAACTTACGTATTACACTCAAGTAGTAAAAACGAATGAAGGCGTAGAAACACAAGATTCAGGCAATCAAACAACATTACAACTCCTATATGCATAGTGTTGACTTAAGGTGACTCTTTAAACCTTCAAGTCTCACACATCTACCGTCTAGCGTGGGCAGTCATGGGGTATGTTCTTTTCTAGACATCTTTTCCAGGGTAAGAGTGTTGGTAAGTAGCAGAACTCAAGGCGGGGAAAAGAAAAACAAGTGTCAACAGTTATTAGACGAGATGTTTGGCTTCTATACTAGTGTTCGGGTTCTGAGGTTTCGTCCTAAGGTCAAGTATGGCTTTGATACCAATAGAAACATCCTCAATTTTCTGCGAAGGGAAAATCCACAGAATGAGTTATAATATGACAAAACCAGGAACTAATCTTATCATATTATCATATATCAGTCGATACCACAGTCATACATCGTAATATTACATGATTATAAGCATTACATCACTGGGGTATCACCAAATACAGAGTTTATTCTAGCGGAAGTCTATTGAGTGAAGGCTCCTCCTTCACGGGCTTCGTCAGAGTTGTTGTAGCGCAGCCTCAACCGGATCCTCCGAACCAAACTTGAGCGTAGTCACGAAACCTCCTATTTCTTCTAGAGTCAGTACCTCTGAAGCAGGAAAATCTGCACACCGCCAGATGTGTGCAGGTCATGGTCAGCACCGATGAGCTTTAGTGGAAAAGATAAAACAAGGGATCTGGCGATCCTAAGATTTGGCTGTGGATTTGCATCCTAGCGCATGAGCATTAGTAATAATAATCAATATAATGATGTTATCAAGTTTTAACACATTCCCATTCCCACACATCCACATCCATCCACCATATCCATATCCATGTCCATCCCAATCATCACCACACCATCACCTCATCTCACACACTCAACCGCTCAGTCGACAGAGGCCAGCTCCCTCCCAGCCTTGTCTCAACGGCCCGCAACCTCACACCAGGTTCATGACCGGCACTCACATACCAGGGGGAGAAAAGAGAACTCTCGCTACGTCGGAAACAAGTCAGGGAAAAGGTCCGCGACCAACGAATTGGCCAACGTATCGATCAATCGACCATACACTCTGCAGAGGTTCTACAATAATCCACAAGATCGCCATCATCGACACGCTAGTTGTGCCTATGCGGATATCGGTCGCTTGCCAGCCTAGAGTAATGCCACCCTACCTCTCAGCCCTAGAACACCCCAAGTCTAGTCTAGGATGGCTAAGTCTGTGAAGTCACGTTCATCCCCTTAAGTCCGCCCAGGGCCGTGATCGTCTCAGAAGGGTGTGGGTCTCCCATGCCCGTACCTTCCTCGCACTCTCTCGCCTAACAGTAGTGGCATTGCTCTACCAGGTAGTCTGACTGTCCCCGTCCATAAGGAGCGAGTGGCATGTAAAGGTATTCCCTGTGGTCAGGATTTCCGCTCCACCTTGGGTGACTAAGCCAGAATGTCTTCTCAAAAGGGTTTCCATTTTACGTGCCACCACAACACGCTCCTGACCCGGGCTCCACCAGCGGCTCACACCCGGATGCACCTCAAGTCACCACTTAATCCGCCACAGGTTCCACATCCACAGGGGCATCCAGATCTGCCCCACGGCATGACTCGCACCAGGCTCGTCGTATATTCCGTCTCGGTTGACTCAACTCTCACCCTCCACACACCCAAGTCACACACGCAACACGCTCACACATCAACATGTCCGGCATCACCCGCCAAACTATTCCTAAGGGTTCACCACCCGCATCACATCTCAGATATAATACGAAGTGGAGTTAAATAATATAATGGTGAAACATGCAAGCAAGCAGGCGAGTAAGCATGAATAAGTGAGCGAATGCGCAAAAGCAGGGTGTTGGGGTAGAGTGGGTTGCAATCAGGTAATAATGGCTTAGGTAGTATCATGCATCAATATACTAGTAAAGGAATAAGTATAAAGCGCTAGCAAGACTACATATTTGCAATGTCTAATAGGATTCTCTAAAAGAAGGTACTGCCATGACACCTGCGAAGTAGTCGTAGTCGTGGTCAATTATTCCTCGTTGGTGTTCCTTTAGCGAGGTCGTCAATCTCCTCATGAGTTGATTCCATCTCACAGTCCTTGTTGTCGTCCATGCTCTCTCGTTCCAATCGTATGCTACTCCACAAAATGGCACGCAAGGCAAGAGAACACTCACACCATATTTGAAAAGACAACAAGACGTAGGAAGATCCATTAACACCAACGAGACACTAATATACACAAGGTTTAGCCCTCTCGGCGGTTGTCAGATTTCCTCGGGCTAGGAACAAGGTGGTGGTTTGCTAGTTTAAGTCTTGGCCAAGCCAATTTGGCTTTATGACATAGGGTTCAATCCAAGGCCTATCCTTAGCAAACACCACGGCTCTCAACCTTCGATTTGGTCATCATTTAAATAGGGCAAAAATCGGAGGATGGGCCTAACGAATAAAGAACGACGGGGTTCGGCTCTTGCAGCCTTATCCCAAAGGTCAATTGATCATAAGAACGATTAACACCATTGTGTCTCGACTCCAGGGTACCTTGGCTTGCCCGCTATGGCAAAAGCGGTAACGCAAAAGGATTGGAGATCTACAATCCTCTCGATCCACACGACACAGTATGTCGGAAACCAAGACTCAAGGTCACTCATAAGAGCGGGGTTAGCTCAGCACATCCATGTCATGTCCTCAGGCACATCTCTAAAGAAATGTGTTTAGGTGGTCGATCAAGTCGACACGCGGGGTCCCGATATACAACATAGACCAAAGCCTTGCTAACAAAAGAATAACAGGAGTACAAATATATATAAGTCAAAGGTTCATTCTTTCCAACGCGCACGTCATGGTAGTAGACGGGGTATTGGAAGGAGTGACACAATATAAGATGCAAGTGCGCAACTACTCGTAGGGTACCCGACCGGAGTGCTCTGGCACTAAGTCATTTCTAGATTCGTAGCGGTGCAGTCGTCACCGCAAGAATCAAGATATGCAGTGGTCTACAGGTACAAGCATACAAGAGTTTGTGCACGAAGAAGCATTTATAAAGCATATTCAAATAAGTGAAAAAGAGCGTAGCTCCATGGTCATGGCGAGGTGTTCTCGCGACCACAATATACACTAACAGGGGTTAGTTACATTCGGCATCACGGCCATGGCGAGACTGGTCTCACGATCGTAACGTCTGAGCGAGGTACAGTCCCTCAGCCGACTTAAAAGGCTCGGCTCACACAAATAAACACACGAACATCCAACAGTACAACGAATAGATCCATAAAGCGACACAAGGACTCATCGAACCAAATAAGTGGAGTAGCACATTCCCATAGCATGAGATTGGATGGATCCTGTATCACAAGTGCATATACAGGTGGTCGTAAGAACGAGGTATAACGCGAGTACAGATAGATAAATAAGAGAATTTTTCAGGGGCTCGGTAAGTCGACGATAAGATGACACGGGTCCTAACGGGTCATGGTGGCAACAGTCACGACGTCGAGGGAGGCTCGAGGTAAGACACGTCGAGGGGTGTCGTGGCCAGTGTACTACGCGATCGAGGGTCACAGGGTCTCTTCAATCGTCATATGCTACGGTTTCCATCAGGGGCATCCTACGGTCAAGATGAGAAGAGAATTACCTTGTCGTTTAGCATGTCGACTAGGGTTCGTTCCATTTGGTCTAAACACGTCACGGTCATGGTTTCATCATGGGCATGCTTCCGGGGCGGTCAATAACACGTCGTTGTTCTTGGAACACCGGGGTTCGATCTGGCTAGGGCCGGTCTACCGCTAACGACGCAGTCACGTCGACGACTAACGCACGACCACAATGGAGAGTAACACGTGTCCAAGCGATAACGTACTAGCCCGGCTCGAAGGCTCGACTCAGATTGATACCGTCCGTACGAATGAAGGGGATGTACAACTGAACGAGCGTCGTGCTAATGTAGAGGGTAGCGTCTACATGAGTTCACGGATTCGACCTTAATGATGGCACGGAAGGAGGGGCTTCAACGAAGTGGCGCCGTCGTCCGAACAGCCCCTTGGCCGAACAACGACTCGACAGGGGATGACACCGGACGAAGCGAAGGAGTTCAACACGGCTTTTGCTGGCACGGACGGCTCCAACTTCGGCGAATGTCGTGGTGAGGTGGCAGCAGTCATCCGGGAGGCACCATAGCTCCGACGGAGGTCCGCAATGAGGCTGATCTTCCTGCAACGGTGGGAACATCGGCACGAAGGCCGGTTTCAGTTGATGGGTTCACGGTTTGCAGGAAAAAGGAACACGCTAGGTGTGGCCATGGCGGGCGCGGCCACGGCATTCCGGTGGCGTCCGTGGGCATGGCGTCGCGGAGGTGGCTGGGCGCCGTCGTGGCCACGGCGTGGCCACGGCCACGTTCGGTAGTCGGTGCGGCCACGGCGTCGAGGAGCGCGGCTGTGCTTGGCCAGAGGTGGTCGCGGTACGGCGGAGGCACGACGTGCTCGGTGAAGGGAGCTCCGGGGGCGATGGCGTTGCAGGGGAGCACGACGTCGCGGACAGCGGACGACGTCGTGGCCGGCGGACGAGCAGGAGAAGGTGCTGGTGTGCACCGGCTGGGCGGAGCGGCGTTGAGGTCGCGGCCATGGCGTCGAGGTCGCGGCCATGGCGGCTGCGCGGTTGGCCGGAGAACATGGGGGCGGCGACGGATGGAGACGGGGAGAAGAAGCAGAGGGCGGCGGCGCTGGAAGGAGGAAGAAGAGAGAGAGCGGCGGTCATGGCTTATATACGGCGCTGTGCTAGGGTTCTCGAAGCCAAAGGCGATCCTTGGCGTTCGTGCCATGGCTGGGACACGCGGCATGCATCCGAAGGCGGAGCTGGTGGGGGAAGGGCGCGGGTGCGGGCGCCTGGTGTTGCGGTGCGCGCACGAGCGCGTGGAGCGGTGGCGGCGGCGGCCTGGGAGCGCTGGGGCGTTCGCCTGGCTAGGGTTCAGGGGAGGCGTGCGGCCTGGGCCTGTTGGGCCGCCCGCGAGCCTATGGGAGCGAGCGGCTGGGCCGCTGCTGCTAGCCTTGTCCGGTTGGGTCAACGGGGAAGGGCGAGCAGGGGGTGTTGGGCCACGAGCGGCTTGGGCCAGGAGACCGGCTAGGCGTGGGGGGGAATAGGCCGGCAGGGAAGAGTGGGAGAGAGAGAAGGAGTAGGCCGGCTGGGCGCTTTGGGCCCGAGAGGAGAGGAGGGAGTTTGCTCTTTCTTATTTAAGGGATTTTCTGAGAGATTTAAATGGAATTCAAGAGTGAATCCGAAAGGGTTTTAAGAAAATTCGAAAAGGGGAATCGGGGAGAGTTGGGATGTGGTCTTGACAGAGATTCATAGAGAGGTAGTATACTTGCCTTATACCTAGGTCCTTTATGCGTGTATGATTATCATGCTAACTCATCGTGGCGGTCCACTAGCAGTCGTTTGGGCTAGGCAATTCGATTCAATGGCGGTCATAAAAGAAAGTCGAGGATCATTGAGAGAGACTCGAGATAATGCCAAGAAAATTATAAGGAGGTTGCTACGGACTTGTGCTCTCCAACATACGACTTAGGTTGCAAAAAGAATCTCCGGTAAACTCGTACAAGCAATACTATATGAGTGCAACAATTTATTTATAAATTGTTCCCGGTTCAGCTAGTAACTACATGCTCCACACAATCATAGAAAACTTTTAAAAAGTCCGAATTTTTGGGTTGTTACAGACACTGAAGTGTAACTTGTCAGGTAGGAGAAAGGAGGAGGAAACTGCTACTGTTTTAGGAGTGCAAAGCGCAAGGAAGAACAAAAGCAAGATTTCTCGCATGCCTCCAACACCCAATCCAGTGGCAAACAAAAGGAAAACAAGTACACTTATACCAACCCAGTGCCCCGCTGAGCTTGTTCTGACACTACAGAATGGAGAATGGACAGTCACTAGGTTGAATCTGGAACACAATCATGCTTTTGCAAGCAAAGACCAAAAGAATAAACTGTTCTCACAGATTAGGATGACTGAAATGGAGAAGGAGCTTATTGCAACATTCAACAAGGTCAACCTAACCGACAGGAAGATTATGGCAGTCCTATCTTACATTAGAGGGGATGTCACTCCATACAACAAGAAACACATCAGCAATGAGAAGACAAAGTTAAAGAAGGACACATCAGAAAATGATATGCAACAAGTCTATGAATGGTTCTCGAGACAACAGGCCGAAGACCCAATGTTCTTCTATAAGTTCTCCATTGATGAAATCAACAAAGTCAAAAACATTTTCTGGTCCAACGGAACAAGTAGAAGATACTATGAGGAATTTGGAGATTGCATCTGTTTCGATACAACCTACAACACGAACAAGTACTCTCTCAAGTTTGCACCGATTGTAGGAATTACAGGACATGGGGACAATTGCTTCTTTGGATGTGCTTTCATCATGGATGAAACAACTAAGACTTTTGAGTGGATATTTTAGACAATGCTGGTTTGCATGGGAGGAAAGCACCCAAAAACAATAATCACTGATCAAGACCTAACAATGAAGGCTGCAATCAGAAACATACTACCAGACACTGTTCATCGAAACTGCTTCTTCCACATTGTGAAGAAAGCACAAGAGAAAGGAGGCAGAATTTTTTCAATGAAGAAGAATGAAAACCTGCATGACGACCTATTTGACACCCTAAGGAACTCGGTCAGCGTAACAGAGTTTGAGAACTTGTACAACAACATAAGACAAGCATACGATGTTGGTGGCTTCAAGTACCTTAATGAAATGTGGTTGAATAGGGAAAACTTTGTCCCAGTCTACTCCAAGCACCATTTCTTCTCTTTCATCAACTCTACAGCCAGGAGTGAAGGAACAAATGCATTATTCAAAATAGACGTGACACCAAGATACAACATCATGAGATTTATGAATGAGTTCCAAAGAATTTCAAATAATACAGAGAAGAATCAAGCTCAACAGGACTTTGAAACCAGATCAATGCCTTGGCTAAGTACAACATATGAGTTTGAAAGACAGGCTACAAAGATCTACAACCAAAACATATTCTTCAAATGACTCTGAAAGCCTCATCAAGCAAATGCTGCACTTTTCATCAAGTTCCACTCTAGTCAACCATTTATCTTTTCTAGGCCCATGAAACTCTAGAACTTCTTCAAACTTGACATTGCTACCTCCACTATCTTCAATTTCTTCAGGTAAAAGCGGCTGAGTTTCAGACAGAGGTTCAGAAGCTACACGCGCACGCTCAAACCAAAGACGGTTGTTCATGTATGGGCCCCTCCTTTGATGTGACACATGACCTCTTTCCATCTCTACTAAATAAAAGACTGCAAAAACAATTGGACATTGTAACTAACAATGCCCATACTATGGGACCCTCTTTGCATATACTTTTTACTAAGATTGCAGATTTTATTCGTTGCAATTACTGTATGCACAATCTGCAATTTTGAGTAGTGATAATAAAAACTCTTTAAACAAAACTAGAAACCTAAAAAAAATTAATTTGTCTTTGCACAAATAATACAAATATCAGTGTGAAGGCAAGCCTAACAAATCATAAAGATATATACAGTAGTGTTCAGTTTATCAGAATTTAAAATTATTAGCATGTATGTCGTATGACTAGCAAGAACTTTAGAAACAAAAAAAAAGGAAATGAAATTTTCCACAAGATGACAACTAGTATTCTGGGGATGCATTGTTGACAAAAGAACTTATGAAAAAGATGTTTCATAAAAAAAAACTCATAACAACTCATGAAACTGTTGTGAACTGTACCAAATAGGCCATAAATAGTGACAATAAGGATCTGAAGTTCTGAATTTAGCATCGATTCAAGCCTGGTAGATCAAACAAATAACTGTACACAGACACATAGACAAAATAAATGGAATGACACATAGACAAACAAGCCTGCTTACTCTGCTCTGCATTCTGCAGTTCCAATCAAACAAATGGAATGGCACACAGACACACTACTACACTAGCATAACTGTACTCTGGATCCATGTACAGTTTCATGGGTAACCATGCAGATTATTTTGCACAAGATGAATACCAGGTATAAACAGTTTCATGGATAAGCTCGGCCCTGGATCCAAACAAGACAGACTATGCATGGCTTCATATCAGGCCCAGAGCCTGAAGCTCAGTAACTGAACAACTTATGCTTTGCATTCAGTATAGAGAAGAGAAGATAGGAGGTCGACAAAAAAATAGACACAAAATGGAGTATTCAGATACTATAAAAATAGAGGTCATCATTTATCTCAACTTGCCATCATTTATCTCTGACACTAAAGGGCCACTTAAAAACCCCTGAATGTCCACCATATGATTCATAACTAGCGGTCATCAATAGTTGACTGCATTTATGCCTTTTGGCTAGTGCAAAATAGATACTGTCAGAATGCCAACCAGAACAAAAAAAACAGAGATAAAATAAGAGCAAGGCAGTGGACTACCAACTGCAAGACGGCCACAATAGACAACAAAAACAACACAAATCCAACATAATACTACTCAAGGCATGAAAAAACAATTGAAGTACAATTGAAGTGGCGCAGTCTTAAGAATTTTAGAATATGCATAGAATTATGACTAAAGAATACAAATATCAGTGTGAAGGCAACCCTAACATATCAGTGTGATGACATATGCATGGAGCCCTAGCCACTGGATCCAAACAAGACAGACTATGCATGGCTTCGTATCAGGCCCAGAGCCTGAACCTCAGTAACTGAACAACTCATGCTCTGCATTTAGTATAGAAAAGAGAAGATAGCAGGTCGGCTCTACAACAAGCGGATGCAAACTGGAACCACTCCCCTCCCCCTTCCACTCATGATCTCATGCCCTACCCCTTCCCTTCCTTCCAGGGTTCATCGACGGTGACGTGTCCGTCTCCGGTGAAAGCCCTAGTTTGGTTTTGGTTAATCGATGAAACCTATTTGGTCTAATCCTATCACTAAAGCATGTGTGTAGCTAATAAGAAAGGATTGTGACCAAGCCAAGTGGTGGAGCTAGCAAGATGGCAACCATAGAGGATGGTGTTGGCCATAAGCACTTAAGAGATCAAGTGCTCTACCTTTGGTGAATCAAGAGAAGAAGAGAAGAGATGGAGCAAAGAGGCCCGAAGGCAAAGGTATAACCTATAGGGCTCTTTGTTTTAGTGGTCAAGACACTTAGCGAGTGTGATCACATTTAGGATACATAGCCGTACTATTAAGAGGAGATTATTCACGGCTTATACTGTGTTCAAGTGCCACTAGGTGTTCTCAAACATATCGATGCTTTAAACCTAGTGAGTGACTAACTAAACCCTTGGTAAATGCTTTGAAAAATGCTAACGCACAAGCACAAGTGGTGAAACACTTTGGTGTTGGCACAGGGGAGCAAGGGTAGAAGTTAGAGATGAAAAGATGTCAAGTTAGGGGCATCGGACGCTGGCGTCGGCAGCATCGGACGCTGGCCCAGCGTCCGATGGCAAACCCTAACTGCTGTCAGAAGTCGAGGTAGCATCGGACGCTGGCAACGGACGCAGGCGAAACACTGTTGCAGAGTCCGATGGTCATGATGTGGCGCGAGCTAGTTTTCCAGGGAGCATCGGACGATGGCCATGCGTCCGATGCAGGACCATCGGACGCGTCCGATGCGTTTTGGCCCTCTCTGGAACCTCTCTGCATGGTCATCGGATGCTGGGGTTGAGCGTCCGATGTAAAGGTTCCGGTGCGTCCGATGTGGCGCCAAATTGAGCTGAAAAGAGTGAGAGGCATCGGAGCGTCCGATGCTAGGCATCGGTGCGTCCGATGCCACATTAACCAGCGCGGAAAAGAATATGACCGTTGGGATCTAACGGGCTGAATTCATAGCAGGGGGACACGTGGTGCTCATCGGAGCATCGGACGCTGGGGCAGCGTCCGATGGCCCCGACACCGGCGCGTCCGATGCGTCTGTTTCGGGCCCAACGGCTAGGCCGTCTTGTGTGGCCTATTTAAGGGGCTTGGCCGGCTTGCTAGGTTACTCTCTTGCACTTTTTGATTCCTAAGCATTCTAGTGAGCCTTGGCAAGCCTCCCAACTCATCTCCCAAGTTGATTTGATCAAACCAAGTGAGATTGAGTGATCTAGTGCGTGATCTGAAAGAGTTCAATCTAGTGGCACTAGTTCTTCGTATCGGCATTGAGTTTTCTTGTTACTCTTGGCATTTGCCGGTGCCTAGACGGCTTGGAGGTGTTTGAGGTGGTTTTGGCAAGAGAAGGAGATTGTTCTTGGCCACCACCGATCGAGATTGTGAGAGGTTTTGGAGCCTCACCTCGCCGGAGCGGCAAGAGGCATCCTTAGTGGATTGCTCGTGTCATTGAGCTACCTCACTAGTGGTAGATTCTTGTGGCGCTCTTTGTGAGCTTGGCTTTGCGCCGATTAGCCACCGGGTCACCTAGTGTTGGTCGACACAACGGGGAGTAGCGTGTCGGCAAGCACGTGAACCTCGGGATAAATCTTTGTCTCCCGAGTGCTTATTGTGATTGTGTCCCCATCTTGGTGATTGGTCTTCATCTACACATTCTTGGTGATTGGCTTCACAAGTGGATTTCACCGGTGATTGGCTCTCTACGTGGCGATCTCGAAGGCTCGGTGAAATTCCTTCTATCTAGCTTATTTACTTTGTGTATTTACTTTGAGCTACTTCATTTGTGTATGTCACACCCTGAAATTTGCACTGTTCAATGAGTCTTGATAAAATTCCATCCACACCCCTGCACTTTTACCAAAATGAGGCGCAGTCCAGCCAGTTTTCAAATTTCGTTTTATTTATTTAAATCCGCAAATTCGAAGTTTAATTTATTTACAAAACTGCCACCAGATTCAAAAGCCCATAACTTCTTCGTTTTAACTCCGATTTAGTCCGTTCAACTTGCGTTAGATTCATTTCGAAAAGATCTTTCCAACTATATAACTTCAGTACTGTTTTATATAATTAAAATTTGAGTTAAATCTAATCTCGTAATTAGTGTCTTTAATCTTGTTTAGTTCATATCTTTCTCGTTATAGCTCCGATTAGCGTGATTTTCGCGTCTGTGTGTTCGTAGCGAATCGTAGATCAGTTTTCAAAACTCTTTATTTATTTATTTATTTATTTATTTATTGGTGTACTGTTCTAATCATAGGCTATGTTTGCTTTGCATGACTGCCTTTGGATGCTTGTGTGGTGTCCTATGATCGTATGTCCAGTCGGTGAGTTTTTCGTTGGTGATCAAGAAGAAGTTCGTGGTCAAAAGTTCAAGAGTCAATCTTTGGAAGTCTACACGTCAACAGAAGAAGGATCTTGAGTTTAAGGCAAGTATAGCATGGGACCATCCTTGTTACCTATTCATCGTAATCACTTAATTCATAGTGCATGTGTCTAATTTGAATGCCATTAAGGATTACCTAGTTCTTGTTATCCATTACCTTGTCACCGTGGGATGTTTTGCATTTGGGTAGTATATTGCTAGTGCTCAACTTAAACCAACATGCTCCGATCACTGATTAATTATTCATGATTAATTGACTTATGGTTATGACTTATGTAAGATGATTAAAAACTTGCCTATCTGTCAGCAAAAGCTGGGACATACAGTGCAACCATGGGAGTTATATGGCTCTGACCTTAGCTCAGTATGAGGACCTTTTCTAGCTTGTTAGAGGTTACCCTTGTGGCGCAAATGGGGGACAGCAGACTGTGGATCCCTGGGACGGGTTGTATCACACAGACTGACTAATGAAACCTAGCGGCCCTAACTTGTTAGACGAACCTTTGAAAGGCTGCGCAGTGAAACCCAGCCATGCACCTTGGCAGTGTGATATGGGACTAGCTATCCCTGGCAAACGGGAATCACGACTCATCGGGTAAAGTGTACAACCTCTGCAGAGTGTAAAACTGATATATCAGCTGTTCTTAGCCACCACCGATCGAGATTGTGAGAGGTTTTGGAGCCTCACCTCGCCGGAGCGGCAAGAGGCATCCTTAGTGGATTGCTCGTGTCATTGAGCTACCTCACTAGTGGTAGATTCTTGTGGCGCTCTTTGTGAGCTTGGCTTTGCGCCGATTAGCCACCGGGTCACCTAGTGTTGGTCGACACAACGGGGAGTAGCGTGCCGGCAAGCACGTGAACCTCGGGATAAATCTTTGTCTCCCGAGTGCTTATTGTGATTGTGTCCCCATCTTGGTGATTGGTCTTCATCTACACATTCTTGGTGATTGGCTTCACAAGTGGATTTCACCGGTGATTGGCTCTCTACGTGGCGATCCCGAAGGCTCGGTGAAATTCCCTCTATCTAGCTTATTTACTTTGAGCTACTTCATTTGTGTAGATATCTTTTCTTGTTGTATATCTTTTGTCATATACCTTGTGTAGCTAGTTGTGAGTAGCTTGTTTAGTTTGTCTATTGCACACACTTGTCTCATATACATTTTTGTATATCATACTTGTGCTAGTGCTATATTGTTTTATTCCGCATTTGTTATTAGCTCTAGTTGATTGTGTGACATAGAAATATTAGGTAGAATTGTTGAATAGGTGGCTTGCAACACACTATTAGGCTAGCGCAAAAAGCTTCGTCATTTGTTATACTAATAGTGTTTGCCTAAGTAATTTTGTAGATTTTTAGTTAGGCTATTCACCCCCCCCCCCTCTAGCCAATTTGGACCTTTCAAGTGGTATCGGAGCCGTGGTCACCGTTTGTTTGAGGCTTAACATCCTCTGGTGTTAAAATGGCTCAAATCAACTATATGGGGAAGCCACCACATTTTGACGGCACCAACTTTGATTGTTGGAAGAGGAAGATGTGTGCATTCACAAGAGGAATGAATAGGAAGATTTGGGAGGTGATTGAGCATGACTTTGCGATAATTGATCCCACAAGTCTCACTCCTAGAGAAGAAGAGAAGCTTCAATGGAATGATGTAGCAATCAACTTGTTCTATGAAGCTTTTGACACAAAGGTGTTTGAGCAAATCAAGGACCTTGAGAGAGCAAGTGAGATATGGGAGAGATTGGAGGAAACATATGAAGGCACCAAGGCGGTCAAGGGAGCCAAGCTATATATTCTCAAGGACAAGCTCGCCATGTTCAAGATGCAAGATGATGAAAGCATACCGGAGATGTTTCACCGGTTGCAAGTTATTATCAATGACTTGAAGGCTTTGGGAGAGAAGGTGGAGGACAAGGACTTTTCTCACAAGTTCTTGAGATGCTTACCACCAAGGTTGATACGTTGGTGACTATCCTAGTGAGGGAAGGATTGGATACGGTAACCCCAAACCAAGTACTAGGTGATGTGGTCACACAAGACACATACCGTGTGGAAAGGGATAGGGGAGGCCAAGAGGAAGAGAAAAAGAAGAAGACCGTGGCATTCAAGGCTTCATCCTCCAAGAGCAAGAGCAAGGGCAAAGCTAAGAAGGAAGAAAGTGATGATGAAGCAAACACAAGCTTGAGTGAAATGGATGATGAGGAGATGGCTCTATTTGTGAAGAGATTTGGCAAGTTCATGAAGAAGAAGGGCTATGGAGCTAGAAAGAGAAGAGATGCAAACAAGAGCACAACCAAAAGGTGCTATAGATGCAAGAGCAAAGATCACTTCATTGCGGATTGTCCATACTCTAGTGATGAAGATGATGATGACCGCAAGAAGAGCAAGAAGAAGGACAAGAAGGAAAAGGAAGAAAAGAAGGAGAAGAAGAAGGGTGGTTCCTATGTTGTGACATGGGATAGTGATGCTTTCTCAAGCAATGATGATGATTCTAGTGATGATGAGAGGAAGACAACCAAGAAGAAGGCTATGGCTAGTCTTGCTATATCAAGCAAGACTTCTATCTTCAACACTCCATCGACATGCTTCATGGCTAAGGCCACTAAGGTATCATCCGATGAGAGTGATAGTGAGAGTGAGAGTGATGATGATGAGGAGTACTCAAAGGAGGACCTCATGAGCATGCTACAAGATGCTCACTCTTACATTGAGACTAAGAGGAAGGAGTGCAAAGAATTGTGCAAGGCCAACAAGGCTCTTGAGCAATCCTTTGATGAGCTCAAGTCTACTCATGAGAGGCTAGAGGAAGCCCATGAGAAGCTTGATCAAGCTCACACTAGGCTTAAGGAAGCCCACTCCTCCCTCCTTGATCAAAGTAAGATTGAGGATGTTGTGGAGACATGCAATGTAGGAGTAACTTGTGATATACTTGATGAATCATTTTATGCTCCTATTATTGTTGCTCCCACCAATGCATCATCATCTAGCTCAACTAAAATGCCTACTTCTACTACTTGTGATTCATCATTAGTTGTAGAAAATGAGAACCTTAAAAACAAGGTTGTTGAGATCACTCATGCCTTAGGCAATGCCTATGGTGGAGATGCCCGCTTGCTTAAGTGCTTGGGTAGCCAAAGGTGTCCACTCAACAAGGAGGGACTTGGCTATACCCCAAGAAGGGCAAAGCCGCTTTTGCTCCTCACAAGACTAGTTTTGTGAAGAGCAATGGTCGGTATTGCTACAATTACAAGCAATCCGGGCATATGGAGCAAAATTGCTTTAACAAGAACAAGAATAAGAACAATGCTCATGTTTCATCCATTAGACTTGATTCTTGTTATATGCTTACAAAGGGCACTAATGGTGTGAAGGCTAAGTACATTGGTGCACCCACGGTTGGCCCAAAGAAGAAGGCAATTTGGGTGCCCAAGAGCTTGGTGACTAACCTTGGAGGACCCAAAAAGGTTTGGGTACCTAAAAAGAATTGATCTCTTTTGTAGGTAAACTATAAAGCGGGAGGAAGGCATTGGGTGCTTGATAGTGGGTGCACTCAACACATGACCGGAGATGGTAGAATGTTCAAATCAATCAACACTAGTGGCAATGATCATGCGGATGCTATCACATTTGGTGACAACAAGAAAGGCAAGGTCAAAGGTTTGGGCAAGATTGCAATATCCAATTACTTGAGCATCTCCAATGTGCTATTAGTGGAATCTCTCAACTTCAATCTATTGTCTGTGGCACAATTGTGTGATTTAGGGTTCAAATGCATATTCGGTGTTGATGATGTGGAGATAATGAGTGTTGATGGAAGTGACTTGATGTTCAAAGGATTTAGATATGAGAACCTTTATTTGGTGGACTTTTATGCAAGTGAAGCTCAATTGACAACATGCTTATTCACCAAATCTAGTATGGGTTGGCTATGGCATAGGCGCTTGGGACATGTTGGAATGAAGCAACTAAAGAGGCTAGTAAAGCATGACATGGTTAGAGGACTAAAGGATGTTCACTTTGAGAAGGACAAGCTTTGTAGTGCATGCCAAATGGGAAAGCAAGTTGGAAACACTCATCCCAACAAAGGAATGATGAGCACTACACATGCACTTGAGTTGTTGCACATGGACTTGTTTGGACCAACTACATATGCAAGTATTGGGGGAAATAAGTATGGCTTTGTGATAGTGGATGACTATACAAGATACACTTGGGTCTTCTTTCTCGTTGACAAAAGTGAAGTGTTTGGCATATTCAAAACCTTTGTCAAGAGAAGCCAAAATGAGTTTGATAGAAGAATCAAGAAAGTGAGAAGTGACAATGGAAGTGAATTTAGAAACACAAGAGTTGATGAGCTATGTGATGATTTTGGAATCAAACATCAATTCTCGGCCAAGTATACACCTCAATCCAATGGGATAGTTGAAAGGAAGAATAGGACACTCAATGATATGTCAAGATCCATGCTTAGTGAATACAATGTGAGTGATTCTTTTTGGGCCGAAGCAATCAACACGGCATGCTACTATAGCAACCGGCTCTATTGTCACCCTCTTTTGAAGAAGACACCATATGAGCTCCTCAATGATAGAAAGCCCAACATTGCTTATTTCCGGGTCTTTGGGTGCAAGTGCTACATATTGAAGAAGGGCACAAGACTTGGAAAGTTTGAAAAGAAGTGTGATGAAGGGTTCCTACTTGGTTACTCCACTACAAGCAAGGCATATAGAGTGTGGAACAACATATCAAGAATAGTTGAAGAAGTCCATGATGTTGAGTTTGATGAAACCAATGGCTCACATGAAGAACAAGATAATCTAGATGATGTGAGAGGAACACAATTGGTGGAAGCTATGAAAAACATGGACATTGGTGATATAAGGCCAAAGCAAGTGATTGACATAGAAGATGACAAAGATCAAGTGCTCTCCCCTACAACCATGCATGACAATGATGTTGCAAGCTCTAGTGGTTCTCAAGATCAACAAAATACTAGTGCAAGTGCTCAACCGCAACAAGTGCTCCAACCAACACATATTGCAAGAGATCATCCTTTGGATCAAATTGTTGGTGACATAAGAAGAGGTGTGCAAACAAGATCAAGATTGGCTTCATTTTGTGAACACTACTCATTTGTATCATCTATTGAGCCAACCAAGATTGATGAAGCTTTGATGGATGTTGATTGGGTGAATGCAATGCATGAAGAATTGAACAACTTCACCCGCAATGATGTTTGGGAGTTAGTGGAAAGACCAAAAAATACAAATGTGATTGGCACAAGATGGGTCTTCCGGAACAAACAAGATGAAGTTGGCATAGTTGTAAGTAACAAAGCAAGATTGGTAGCACAAGGTTACACTCAAATGGAAGGGATTGACTTTGGAGAAACCTATGCACCAGTTGCTAGATTGGAGGCCATAAGAATCTTACTTGCATATGCTTGTGCTCATAATATCAAGCTCTATCAAATGGATGTGAAGAGTGCTTTTCTCAATGGATTCATCAATGAGCTAGTGTATGTTGAGCAACCTCCCGGGTTTGAAGATTTGAAGAAACCCAACCATGTGTACAAGCTCAAGAAGGCACTATATGGGTTGAAGCAAGCACCTAGAGCATGGTATGAAAGATTGAGGGATTTCTTGCTATCAAAAGGTTTCAAGATGGGGAAGGTTGACACCACTCTCTTCACCAAGAAGATTGGAAGTGACTTGTTTGTGTTGCAAATCTATGTGGATGACATCATATTTGGATCAACCAACCAAGACTTTTGTGAAGAGTTTGGAGAAATGATGGCTAAGGAGTTTGAGATGTCTATGATTGGAGAACTAAGTTACTTCCTTGGTCTACAAATCAAGCAAATGAAGAAAGGCACATTTGTTAGTCAAGGCAAGTACATCAAAGACATGCTCAAGAAGTTTGGGTTAGACGAAGCAAAAGCGATAACCACTCCAATGGGCACAAATGGACATTTGGATAGTGACTCTAGTGGTGACATGGTGGATCAAAAGTTATATCGGTCAATGATTGGAAGTCTACTCTATGTGACCGCATCAAGGCCGGATGTCATGTTTAGTGTGTGCATGTGTGCAAGGTTCCAAGCCTCACCAAGAGAAAGTCATTTGAAGGCAACCAAAAGAATATTGAGATATTTGAAGCACACTCCTAATGTTGGACTATGGTATCCCAAGGGCTCTCAATTTGAATTAATTGGATATTCAGATTCCGATTATGCGGGATGCAAGGTGGATAGGAAGAGCACATCGGGCACATGTCAATTGCTTGGAAGATCACTTGTCTCATGGTCATCAAAGAAGCAAAATAGTGTTGCACTCTCTACCGCTGAAGTCGAATACATATCCGCGGGTAGTTATTGTGCACAATTGCTATGGATGAAAGCAACATTGCAAGATTATGGAGTCAAGTTTGGACAAGTTCCATTGCTTTGTGACAATGAGAGCGCCGTCAAAATAGCCACCAACCCGGTTCAATATTCAAGAACAAAGCACATTGATATAAGGCATCACTTCATTAGAGACCATCAAGCCAAGAAAGATATATCTATTGAAAGTGTGGGCACCAATGATCAACTTGCTGATATCTTCACCAAGCCACTAGATGAGAGAAGGTTTTGCAAGCTGAGGAATGAATTGAATATTCTAGACTTCTCCAACATGAGTTGAATGCACCCCCACTTATGACATGCCTCTCCTCCAAGCAAGCAAAGGTGAAATTGTTTGGCATGTGCATTCATTCTTATTAGGTTGTGATCTAGTTCATATAGCCATCATATTGCTTAATTAGGCTCATTCATGGTAAATCAAATGAATTTGAAGTATATATGGTACCACTATTGCTTCTATGCTTGACTTGATCTAGTGGTAGCATATAACTTGTTTGTGAGCTTGTAACTCTAGTGTTTGGTCTAGTAAGTGAGCAATGGGTGTTTAACCAACGTGAGTAAGATAACCATTGTATGATGTGTGAAGAAGCTTACTCTAGAGCAAACCGTGTTAGATATCCTATGCTCATGAGCTAGATTAAGCCATAACTTGACTTAATTTGATCCCCACATATGACGTTTGTCTCTTTTCCTTAAAACTTACCCAACTCTTTATGATAATTGGTGACAAAGGGGGAGAGAAAATGATGCAACAAAGATATGCTAGAAAGGGGGAGACAATAAAAGAATATAAGAGACAATAAAAGAATATAAGCTTCAAGTGGTTTAGTGGTCTCAAGTAGGATCGGAGCATACAAATAGGGGGAGCAAGCTCATAAACATAATTGTTGCATTTGAAATGTGCATATTCATATGTTTTGAAAGCAATGCATAAGCTATTTATTATTGATATTCATGCTTATGTGGTGAATGCTAGTGTTAGAACATGATTGATGATATGACTCACTAGCATGAATAGGATGATAACTAGACATACTTATATTTTAGTGTTTTTCAAGTAGCTCAAGAGCCTTATTATTATGTTGATCTCACGGGGTTCTTGAGGTTTGATGTATGTCTAGCGACAAATGATGTTAAGGATGGTTTAACATGTGCACTCCGATTGGTATCACGCTTCAAAGGTCCATTCTTATGCCTTAGCATCATCATTGGTAGTATTGCTCACCCACATTTCATATCCATACATATGTGCCAAATTTAGAACCAAACTCTATAGCACATATGTAGGGGGAGCTAATACTATCAATGTGGTTACTCAAATTTAAATCACATATCTTTGTATAGGATGTCATCAATTACCAAAAAGGGGGAGATTGAAAGCCCTAGTTTGGTTTTGGTTAATCGATGAAACCTATTTGGTCTAATCCTATCACTAAAGCATGTGTGTAGCTAATAAGAAAGGATTGTGACCAAGCCAAGTGGTGGAGCTAGCAAGATGGCAACCATAGAGGATGGTGTTGGCCACAAGCACTTAAGAGATCAAGTGCTCTACCTTTGGTGAATCAAGAGAAGAAGAGAAGAGATGGAGCAAAGAGGCTCGAAGGCAAAGGTATAACCTATAGGGCTCTTTGTTTTAGTGGTCAAGACACTTAGCGAGTGTGATCACATTTAGGATACATAGTCGTACTATTAAGAGGAGATTATTCACGGCTTATACTGTGTTCAAGTGCCACTAGGTGTTCTCAAACATATCGATGCTTTAGACCTAGTGAGTGACTAACTAAACCCTTGGTAAATGCTTTGAAAAATGCTAACGCACAAGCACAAGTGGTGAAACACTTTGGTGTTGGCACAGGGGAGCAAGGGTAGAAGTTAGAGATGAAAAGATGTCAAGTTAGGGGCATCGGACGCTGGCATCGGCGGCATCAGACGCTGGCGTCGGCAGCATCGGACGCTGGCCGAGCGTCCGATGGCAAACCCTAACTACTGTCAGAAGTCGAGGTAGCATCGGACGCTAGCAACGGACGCAGGCGAAACACTGTTGCAGAGTCCGATGGTCATGACGTGGCGCGAGCTAGTTTTCCAGGGAGCATCGGACGCTGGCCATGCGTCCGATGCAGGACCATCGGACGCGTCTGATGCGTTTTGGCCCTCTCTGGAACCTCTCTGCATGGTCATCGGACGCTGGGGTTGAGCGTCCGATGTAAAGGTTCCAGCGCGTCCGATGTGGCGCCAAATTGAGCTGAAAAGAGTGAGAGGCATCGGAGCGTCCGATGCTAGGCATCGGTGCGTCCGATGCCACATTAACCAGCGCGGAAAAGAATATGACCGTTGGGATCTAACGGGCTGAATTCATAGCAGGGGGACATGTGGTGCTCATCGGAGCATCGGACGCTGGGGCAGCGTCCGATGGCCCCGACACCGGCGCGTCCGATGCGTCTGTTTCGGGCCCAACGGCTAGGCCGTCTTGTGTGGCCTATTTAAGGGGCTTGGCCGGCTTGCTAGGTTACTCTCTTGCACTTTTTGATTCCTAAGCATTCTAGTGAGCCTTGGCAAGCCTCCCAACTCATCTCCCAAGTTGATTTGATCAAACCAAGTGAGATTGAGTGATCTAGTGCGTGATCTGAAAGAGTTCAATCTAGTGGCACTAGTTCTTCGTATCGGCATTGAGTTTTCTTGTTACTCTTGGCATTTGCCGGTGCCTAGACGGCTTGGAGGTGTTTGAGGTGGTTTTGGCAAGAGAAGGAGATTGTTCTTGGCCACCACCGATCGAGATTGTGAGAGGTTTTGGAGCCTCACCTCGCCGGAGCGGCAAGAGGCATCCTTAGTGGATTGCTCGTGTCATTGAGCTACCTCACTAGTGGTAGATTCTTGTGGCGCTCTTTGTGAGCTTGGCTTTGCGCCGATTAGCCACCGGGTCACCTAGTGTTGGTCGACACAACGGGGAGTAGCGTGCCGGCAAGCACGTGAACCTCGGGATAAATCTTTGTCTCCCGAGTGCTTATTGTGATTGTGTCCCCATCTTGGTGATTGGTCTTCATCTACACATTCTTGGTGATTGGCTTCACAAGTGGATTTCACCGGTGATTGGCTCTCTACGTGGCGATCCCGAAGGCTCGGTGAAATTCCTTCTATCTAGCTTATTTACTTTGTGTATTTACTTTGAGCTACTTCATTTGTGTATGTCACACCCTGAAATTTGCACTGTTCAATGAGTCTTGATAAAATTCCATCCACACCCCTGCACTTTTACCAAAATGAGGCGCAGTCCAGCCAGTTTTCAAATTTCGTTTTATTTATTTAAATCCGCAAATTCGAAGTTTAATTTATTTACAAAACTGCCACCAGATTCAAAAGCCCATAACTTCTTCGTTTTAACTCCGATTTAGTCCGTTCAACTTGCGTTAGATTCATTTCGAAAAGATCTTTCCAACTATATAACTTCAGTACTGTTTTATATAATTAAAATTTGAGTTAAATCTAATCTCGTAATTAGTGTCTTTAATCTTGTTTAGTTCATATCTTTCTCGTTATAGCTCCGATTAGCGTGATTTTCGCGTCTGTGTGTTCGTAGCGAATCGTAGATCAGTTTTCAAAACTCTTTATTTATTTATTTATTTATTTATTGGTGTACTGTTCTAATCATAGGCTATGTTTGCTTTGCATGACTGCCTTTGGATGCTTGTGTGGTGTCCTATGATCGTATGTCCAGTCGGTGAGTTTTTCGTTGGTGATCAAGAAGAAGTTCGTGGTCAAAAGTTCAAGAGTCAACCTTTGGAAGTCTACACGTCAACAGAAGAAGGATCTTGAGTTTAAGGCAAGTATAGCATGGGACCATCCTTGTTACCTATTCATCGTAATCACTTAATTCATAGTGCATGTGTCTAATTTGAATGCCATTAAGGATTACCTAGTTCTTGTTATCCATTACCTTGTCACCGTGGGATGTTTTGCATTTGGGTAGTATATTGCTAGTGCTCAACATAAACCAACATGCTCCGATCACTGATTAATTATTCATGATTAATTGACTTATGGTTATGACTTATGTAAGATGATTAAAAACTTTCCTATCTGTCAGCAAAAGCTGGGACATACAGTGCAACCATGGGAGTTATATGGCTCTGACCTTAGCTCAGTATGAGGACCTTTTCTAGCTTGTTAGAGGTTACCCTTGTGGCGCAAATGGGGGACAGCAGACTGTGGATCCCTGGGACGGGTTGTATCACACAGACTGACTAATGAAACCTAGCGGCCCTAACTTGTTAGACGAACCTTTGAAAGGCTGCGCAGTGAAACCCAGCCATGCACCTTGGCAGTGTGATATGGGACTAGCTATCCCTGGCAAACGGGAATCACGACTCATCGGGTAAAGTGTACAACCTCTGCAGAGTGTAAAACTGATATATCAGCCGTGCTCACGGTTACGAGCGGCCCGGAAAACTCACAGAAAAGCTGGTTAAATGGTTAACTAATGTTTAATACTGGTTTATGAGAGTGTTATCATGACGATGATGGAATTAATGTGATCATATGGTTTTATTGGGGTAAGCATAACATACATTTACCTAATGCTAAAATTGTGACAACTAAAAGCTGATTGCAGTTAAACCTGTGTTAGCCTTTTTGAGCCTCATGAACCCCATGTTATATTTGTTAAGTACGAGATATACTTATGCTTGCTTTACTTTTCAATACTTTGGAAAAATCCTGGATGGGTACCCGACTGCAAGAGTTGGAGAAGTTAGGCTTGTGATCAACCAGTCAGCTGTCCTTGTGGAGTTGGTGTCTCCATCTGAAGATCGGAGGTCTTTCCGATGTCTGCTCGTTAAGGTTATGTTCTTTATGTTTATACGTTATATATGTGCATTGTCTTTCGATATTACCCTTTATTTGTGACTATATATGAGATTTGACTTCCTGGGCTCACATATGGTGTATACCTGGTTTTGTTCTTAAAACCGGGTGTGACAAAGTGGTATCAAAGCAATGCTGACTGTAGGACGCAAGCCTAGTTAGAAACTAGTCGTTTTAAAGTTTTGAAAATTGCTATAGAACTCTTGTTCTATCAACCTTGATATTTTTCTCCCTATTGTATCTTCTACCCTTGTTATTTATCTCCTCTTTGTGGCTTAAATTTTAAATTTTGCTCTCACCTTCACTCCTTGCCTTAAATTGCTTTTGAAAACATCCCTCTATCTAAGTAGACGGATCGTTGACCAAGCTATGTCGTCTCTGACCGCAGTTAACAAACGGAAGCTGATCGCTATGCAAAGTTAAGACCTGGAAAGAATGACGCAACAGCAAAACGCAACACACGGACCAACCAACATGGAAGGAAGCCATAAAGAACAGTTACAAGGTGATGAAGTGGAGCAAGATTACATTTACGGAAAATTGAGGCATGTGGATATGACCACTATTCATGGAGCAAAGAAAGTTGTGTATGGCATGATCCCAGTTAATTCAGTAACTGACATGGTTCTTTTTGACCCTAGTGCCTCGCACTCGTTCATCTCTGCCAAGTTTGTAGCTCGCCTGAAGATAAGGGAATGGCCAACAAAGAAGCTCATAGTAGTTCGTACACCAACTGGAGAAATTGAGACAAACCATGAATGTCGAGATGTTAGAGTCCAGATAAAGGAGAGTGAATTCATAGTGAAGCTGAATGTTTTGGAACTTTCCGGAATCGATGTTATCCTTGGACATGGATGGTTAAGGGGTCGTAAAAGTGAGGTCAATTATTCCCGACGTTCAGTGTTTTTAAGAACACCATCAGGCGAAAGGATTGAATATCGAGGTATGCCATTATCACCCAATGAATGTGAAGCAAGTCTGTTGGGAGATAGCAGTAGTAAGATGCAAGAGGTTCAGGATCGATGTTTTTGCTGCAAGCATTATGGAAATTCTTGTCTTCAAGAGAAGTCAACCAAGGATGAGGTCAAGGCGAACCCAAGTGGTGAAGTCAAGGAAGATAAGAAAAGGAAAGCAAATTCACTCGAGCCACCGTTGATACGTCACCAACAGTTGAGTTCTACCCCAGTATCACATCCAGTTTCAACTCCTGTTCAGACCAGCCTAGATCAGCAGCATTTAGAAGCTCCTCCAATTAAGAACTTTCCACATGAGGTTTGCATAGATGGATGGACAATCACCTACAAAGAATTCCAACCACAGAAGCGAGTTAAGAAGCAGAATAAACTGGTAAAAGTCAATCCTCTGAGTCAGCAAGATGGCAGCACATCAAACAACACTTCTACCGGAGCAGATCCAGCCAAAGTAAGATGTTATCATTGCCAACAGGAAGGACATTACGTCAGATCTTGCCCCAAAAAGGTCAACAACCGACTCAAGAAAGTAGCCACAGCCCAGTCACTACAGAGTAGCCACCAACAAGTGATGTCAGTGCCTGATGCAAAGAAAGTCCCTGATAGCAGTTGACAAATGAAGAGTGTACAAGAAAAGCTACCCTTGATGTTCTGGCAGATGTATCGTGTTCTATTAGTTCTTGAGCCCTTATGTAATGAAACGTTAGTAGCGAAGTTAAGTCAAGTCCTTGGCCCATGTGTGGCTTGTGAACCTGTGATGTTTGTTGTTTGTCCTTATGATAATGTTTGTTTTGCATCTTTGTAATGAGTGCAATGATTTTGTGGGTTTCCTCACAATCTCATTTAGGTTTAGTTGATAGGTTTCATGCATAGAAGGTTGGGTTTCTGTTTCTTCTGTTCCCTCTATCCTATCCTTCCGGAGCAGTCTGTCTTTATCAGCTTATATCTCTGTTTATGGATGTTCAAAAATCATGGAACAATTCGGGACATAAGTAGATTTCATGATCTTTCTCTGAGCGCAAAAACCACCCTGATAGCTGTTATGGTTTTGGAGTTATGAAATTCACAAGTTGATGCATCTGTGCTGTCTGGAATCTGAAATAGTTTCTGTTGTCTGCTGTTTTCGACGACCTTAACTACAGAATCTGGAAAAGTGTTCTACATGAAAGTTGTAGAGGATTTCATAAGCTTTCCAGAAAAGTAAACTGCAACTTCATTGGATAAGCAGAGCTCGAGTTATGGCTGTTTTACTGCACTGCTGTTTTGCTACTCGCGAGAAATTTCAGAATTCTTGTTCTTACCTTTACATATGAGTTTCTCTGGGATATCAGAAGTTGGTTATGGCTGTCAACATGCTGGAAATTATATGCAAGGTACCCTTTTGTGTCCTCTAGTTGGTCCTTTCTTAAGGGGGTAGTGTTTTGATCAACAGATGTTGAAGTTGTGAGTTATCTCTCATGGTACTTCATGAGTAAGATTATCTATCCTTGCTCATGTTGTTTTGTTGGTCACCTGATGACAGGAAATGTGGCACACCATGAATCAGGATCCCTATATGCCACCTCTCTCTGATGATCACGAGTACAATGAAGCCGAGCACTATCAAAACAACAATGTTGAAGTTCGAATTGGGAGTGATCCGAGTCAAAATCCACAACAACGAAAGCGAAAAAGGAAAGCCAAAAAGAAGCTTACTGAAGCAAGTAGAGCACAGCGCAATTATGTCAATGGAAGGTTGAGCAATATGGATATAGATAACATTCAAGGAGCTACAAAAATGGTTGGTGGTTACATTCAAGCGAGCACAACACAAGCTTTTGCTCTGTTTGATCCCAGTGCTTCGCACTCTTTCATCTCCGCCGAATGGTTAGAGAGGAACAAGATGGCGAAGTGTCCAACAAAGAGGCCCTTGATAGTTCATACCCCAGTTGGAGAAATACAGGCAGATCAGATATGCCCGAACGTCAGTCTCGTCATAAACAAGGAAAACTTTACCGTAACCTTCATTGTTTTGGAGTCACTCGATATTCCTATGGTTTTTGGTAATGGATGGTTGTGTGCGCACAAAGGAGTAATTCATGGTACTCAATGCACAATGTTTCTAACTGCACCGTCAGGGAAAAGAATAGAGTATCGCAGTTGTCAACTTCAATCTGAGAAAGCCGATGACTTGTACAATGGAGTGCAGACTAAAGATGCTATCGTGGATGATGATGAGCAAGAACACATATGGGCAAACATCTTCAGTGGAAGTCGATATACCAGACCATCTGGCAAACGCAGGATATCCGGTCAAGATTCTAGAAACAGTCTGGAGAACTTTTAATGGAAGAATGTTTAAAGTGTGTAAGGTTCAGTGGAGTAACCTAAGTGAAGAAGAAGCAATGTGGGAAACCGAGGAACGACTACAAATCAAGTTTCCACATCTCTTTGAGTTGTAAGCCAATCAAGTTAGTGATCAAGACAAGTTTGGGATAATCAAGTGTAATAATCCTTTCATGAAAATCTTTGTTCACAAGTTATGATCATGAAACATCAGTGGTTTGATAATCTCGGTATGCAAGTGTGAAGTAAAAGCGTTATCAAGATCTTTTCTCGTTTCTCTCCTGTGCTCTGAGTCTCTTCCGAATCTCGGGACGAGATTCTCTTAAGGGGGGTAGATTTGTGACACCCTGAAATTTGCATTTCTGAAATTAGAGTTAAAATGATTTTTTTATGAATTTTTGTGCTCATAAAATATAGGGAAATAAATTTTTTCTCTAAACTAAAATTTATCCTAAGGTTTAGAAACATGTTTGTGCATTCATGTTGGAGCATTTGAGTTTTTGTGGTGTGTGGTTTTGGTTAAAATCCAAATTGAGTTCAAAATGTTTTAAAAATGAATTTCATGGAAAAGGGGATTTGAAAATAAAGACTTTCTGTTTTCAAAAAGTTTGGAAAAGTTTAAAGTTTCAAAAACTTGTTGAAAAGATTCAAATCAAAAGTTTGAAAGTAATTCAAAATTTGGTTTTGGAAATGTTTAGAAAAGGTTTTTGAAATAAAAAGAAAAGGCAAGAAACCCTCACCTCACCCCTCCTCTCTCATTCTGGCCCGAAGGCCTATTCCTTCCCTCCTCCTCTCCATCTCCCGCATGGGCCGGCGCAGAGCCCAGCTCAGCTTTCCCCTTCCCTCTTCCCTTTCGGCCCACGCGAGCATCAGGCCCGGTTCCACTCCGCAGCAGGTCGGCCAGCCAAATAGGCAAAGGCCATGCGCCCTCTCCACCCTTCCCTTTTGCTTCACCGACAACCTGGCCCCACTCCATGTGACACTGCCAGCTGGAGCCCACGCGTCAGCTGTCTTCAACCTCCAGCCGTAAAGGAGTCGGACTGCTCCCCGATGGAATCCGCCCCGGCATCTCCCCTCCCTTGCCTTCCTACCCAAGCCGATGCTCCCTATAAGATCCCCAAGCTCCACCGCCTCGGCCTGACCAAGAACTAACCGTTTCCGTGCCCTAAGTCGCTCGGGCACCGAGCTTTGGATCTCGTCAGAATCCGCCGCCGCTGAACTCTTTGATTCACCGGCTTGCAGCCTCTGTGAACTGTCCCTATAACACCGGATTGACCTCGCGAACGGACCCAACCTCTTATCCCTAATTTTTCTCTCCTTGTTTTGGCTAATTTTCCTCGCCGGCTTTCACAGAGCTCCACCGTCCGCTTCGCTGAGTGATACGCCACCACCGAGCTGTCCCCGTCGTCTTCTTCGGGTCTGGTAAGGTCCCCTTGAGCTCTTGGTTCGTTTGCGTTCAGAATCGAGGTCTCTACTGTCTTCAGGTGCCATGTCCAAAATCGCCGCCGCTCGCCGGCGATGGAGCCGCCGCGGATGTCGTTTTCCCCTCCCAACTCCGGCAGCGGCGCCGCCCTTCCGCTCCTGATCTAATCCTGGCCGATCGTCTCTAAACCAACGGCTCCAGATCGCCCAGTACCTCTTCGATGGCTATTTTGCATATAGGCCATTATAACTTTCCAAGCCTCAACCCGCACTCCAATCAGCACTGTACAATGAGTCTTGATAAAATTCCATCCACACCCCTGCGCTTTTACCAAAATGAGGCGCAGTCCAGCCAGTTTTCAAATTTCGTTTTATTTATTTAAATCCGCAAATTCGAAGTTTAATTTATTTACAAAACTGCCACCAGATTCAAAAGCCCATGACTTCTTCGTTTTAACTCCGATTTAGTCCGTTCAACTTGCGTTAGATTCATTTCGAAAAGATCTTTCCAACTATATAACTTCAGTACTGTTTTCTGTAATTAAAATTTGAGTTAAATCTAATCTCGTAATTAGTGTCTTTAATCTTGTTTAGTTCATATCTTTCTCGTTATAGCTCCGATTAGCGTGATTTTCGCGTCTGTGTGTTCGTAGCGAATCGTAGATCAGTTTTCAAAACTCTTTATTTATTTATTTATTTATTTATTGGTGTACTGTTCTAATCATAGGCTATGTTTGCTTTGCATGACTGCCTTTGGATGCTTGTGTGGTGTCCTATGATCGTATGTCCAGTCGGTGAGTTTTTCGTTGGTGATCAAGAAGAAGTTCGTGGTCAAAAGTTCAAGAGTCAACCTTTGGAAGTCTACACGTCAACAGAAGAAGGATCTTGAGTTTAAGGCAAGTATAGCATGGGACCATCCTTGTTACCTATTCATCGTAATCACTTAATTCATAGTGCATGTGTCTAATTTGAATGCCATTAAGGATTACCTAGTTCTTGTTATCCATTACCTTGTCACCGTGGGATGTTTTGCATTTGGGTAGTATATTGCTAGTGCTCAACTTAAACCAACATGCTCCGATCACTGATTAATTATTCATGATTAATTGACTTATGGTTATGACTTATGTAAGATGATTAAAAACTTTCCTATCTGTCAGCAAAAGCTGGGACATACAGTGCAACCATGGGAGTTATATGGCTCTGACTTTAGCTCAGTATGAGGACCTTTTCTAGCTTGTTAGAGGTTACCCTTGTGGCGCAAATGGGGGACAGCAGACTGTGGATCCCTGGGACGGGTTGTATCACACAGACTGACTAATGAAACCTAGCGGCCCTAACTTGTTAGACGAACCTTTGAAAGGTTGCGCAGTGAAACCCAGCCATGCACCTTGGCAGTGTGATATGGGACTAGCTATCCCTGGCAAACGGGAATCACGACTCATCGGGTAAAGTGTACAACCTCTGCAGAGTGTAAAACTGATATATCAGCCGTGCTCACGGTTACGAGCGGCCCGGAAAACTCACAGAAAAGCTGGTTAAATGGTTAACTAATGTTTAATACTGGTTTATGAGAGTGTTATCATGACGATGATGGAATTAATGTGATCATATGGTTTTATTGGGGTAAGCATAACATACGTTTACCTAATGCTAAAATTGTGACAACTAAAAGCTGATTGCAGTTAAACCTGTGTTAGCCTTTTTGAGCCTCATGAACCCCATGTTATATTTGTTAAGTACGAGATGTACTTATGCTTGCTTTACTTTTCAATACTTTGGAAAAATCCTGGATGGGTACCCGACTGCAAGAGTTGGAGAAGTTAGGCTTGTGATCAACCAGTCAGTTGTCCCTGTGGAGTTGGTGTCTCCATCTGAAGATCGGAGTGTCTTTCCGCTGTCTGCTCGTTAAGGTTATGTTCTTTATGTTTATACGTTATATATGTGCATTGTCTTTCGATATTACCCTTTATTTGTGACTATATGTGAGATTTGACTTTCTGGGCTCACATATGGTGTATACCTGGTTTTGTTCTTAAAACCGGGTGTGACAAAGTGGTATCAAAGCAATGCTGATTGTAGGACGCAAGCCTAAGTAATTTTGTAGATTTTTAGTTAGGCTATTCACCCCCCCCCCCCTCTAGCCAATTTGGACTTTTCATCCGGGTCCGGGGAGGCGTGCCGAACTCCTGTCCGTACGGCTGAATCGACCTCTACTTCCAGCACTCAAACTACAAGATCGAATAAAGTGCAAGAGTCACAACCAGAAAAACAGATCCAATCGTACACCAGTGCAAATCAACCGAGTATCACAGATCTACACTACAACAACTAAATAGAGCAGAGAAAACGTCAAATCCATATACCTGCACAGCTCCAGAAATGCTAGATACAGAGACCGGGAGGGGACACAAACAGAGACGGAGAGCCTACGAATCACTAAGAGGATAACAGATCTACAATAAAACAACAAAATAGAGCAGATTACCAACCAAATCCATGTACGTACTTACCTCCAGCAATGGTAGATGTAGAGACGGGAAGGGAAGACCAACACACGACGCGCAGAGAGGGAAAGGGAACACCGAGGATGGAGATGTCGA
This sequence comes from Coix lacryma-jobi var. lacryma-jobi, assembly GCA_009763385.1. Taxonomy (NCBI): domain Eukaryota; kingdom Viridiplantae; phylum Streptophyta; class Magnoliopsida; order Poales; family Poaceae; genus Coix; species Coix lacryma-jobi. The sequence goes on along the minus strand of CM019828.1, from coordinate 108,508,598 downwards.
CGCGCCTAGACGGGAGGACCACAGAGAGGGACGAGACAGGACGGAGGCGCCACGGAGAGGGCACCGGACACGGCGGAGCACCGAGGTCGCCGAAACCTTTCCCCTTTCCCTGGGCGCGCGATTCGAGAATACAAACAGTGACCCTGGAATCCGAAGCGAATTCGATAGTCATCCAGTGGTAGCGGGTGCGGTTGTAGACCCATTAACCAAACGCGGACCCATTTACCGAGCGGACGCCGCGCGCCCCTCGCCACCAAACAGACGGCGACGCGTGTTGGGTGAGAAGGAGCGCTTTCAGACGACAGAGAGATAGAAAGTGTGTATTTTATTTTATCTTATTTTATTTTTTATTTTTATTCTTTTTTTTAGTTCGTTGTTGATAGATCATCCTCCAGTCATACTAGTAGACTAGTAGTTACCAAATCTGTAACTGTAGAACGGGAATATTTGGCAATTCGCGACATGAGATTATGATGGTGACAATGGAGTCTGTAAAAAAAACTTATATCTAAAATTAAGATATAGTATATTCTTTAGCATCTCTCATAAAAATGAAAGGAAGAAGATATATACTCCCTCCGTACCCATATTAGTTGGCGTTTTAGAAAAGATTAGAGTCAAACATTGAGAATATAAATCATCAATAACTATTAAGTTTCTAAGTTTACAAATATAAAAATTATATAAATAGATTTGTCTTGAAGAATACTTTCATAAAAGTATACATATATCACTTTTCCATAAATATTTTTATAAAAATAAGAGGTCAAAGTTGTGTTTTGAAGACCGTGTCACTGTCCTAAACGTCAACTAATATGGCCATGGAGGGAGTATGCTATAATTTTCAGGGCACTCATAATGCAGACTCTGTTATAGAGTATAAACCTATTTATTACACTCCTATTTATTGTATTTTGCTGATGTGGCAGTGTAGTTATTGAAGAGAGAGGAAGAAAAAACAAGACTCCAAGTCTTAGTTAGACTCCAAGTCTATGATAGCTTCGAGGTAATAAATGAACTTAGACTCTAAGTAGAGTCTGCATTGTGAGTGCCCTCAAAAGGGAAGGACCGCTCCCATTTGGCAGCGCGCTAATTCATTTCCATACAAGGATGATTAATAAGTTCACTGTCGTGTGAATTCATTTTGGAATAGTTGGAATCGTGGCTATTTTTAATAGACTAGTAAAAATGCATGTGCGTTGCTACGGGTTAATAATTTTTTTTGTTTTTGTCAAATATCACATTTTTTTTAATTTATACATTTTTTTCTTCAAGTGTAATACGTTTTCTTATTATATACTCTCTCCGTCCATAAAAACGTGTAATTATAGTTCCTGTATTTTGAAAAGTATTTCACGTTTGATCATGTTTCTCGTGAATATTATTAATATTTATTAATCCAAATACAACAATAGTATATTGTGTTATTAATTAATGTAATGATGTTTATTTTATTTCATAAATATTAATATTTTTTTATCTTTAATTATTTAAACTTATATAAGATACTAAAATGTGACACTTTGTTAAAAATGGATGTTTTCTTGAACAGAGGGAGTATCATTTTATTTAGTCTTTTATACCTGTATTTGCTTTTTTTTTGCTTAATTTTTCGTTCAAGGCCTTTTTGGCTGTCGATTTTTTTTCCTTTGTTCTTTATGCTTTCTTTTTTTTTGAACTGAGCATGCATTCTCATTACTCAACAACCGACAAATCGTCGGCGACAAAGACCCTTACAGAGTCCGGGATAGAGCTCGACAACTGAGGCTCTCCCTCATTACAGAGACGACCCAAAGCGGCTAATTCATGAGCCGGTTTGTTACATTCCCTACTCTTAAAATAGCAAATAAAACTGTGAAAGTTGGAATGCGCCAGCTCTTTAATTTCGGCAATTAACATCCCCTCGGCCACAGCATCATAGTCATTTGAATTCACCGCTTGGACAACCATCTGTGCATCCGTTTCCACAATGATGTGGCTGATTCCCAAGTCAATGGCTTGCTGCAGACCATGGAGGCATGCAATCAATTCAGCCTGAAATGCTCCCAGCACATGATTAATCTTCCCTCGCCCCGAAGCAATCACATCCCCCTCCGAATCTCTTATCAGAAATCCCCAGCTACCAGTAGCAGATTCGGCCAGAAAGGATCCATCACAATTTAGCTTCAGGCAGCCTGCTGGCGGCTTCACCCATCTCTCCCTTCTTCTGCACACGCTGTTCCCCGTCATCTCCTTGTCGCTGTGAGCTTTGCTATTTTCTTCAGAGAATGCAGTGATACAGCGCGCTAAAATCTCAGCACTCCGACTTCTACCTTCCTCTCTGACAATGTTTCTTTCTTGCCAAATGTACCATAGCATAATGATTATGAGTCTTCTCTGATCCCCTTTTACTTTCAAAATGATTTCCACAGCATCACGGACCAAAGTCGTATTGGCTAACTCTGCTCTGAATTTTTCCAACTGCAACAGCCCCCAAACCTTCTTTGCTAAACTGCAATTGAGAAAAAGGTGTCCACCATCTTCACCAGCTGCATTGCAAATAGGACATCTATTTTCAATTTTCATTCCCCGATGAATCAAATTGCTGCGTAGAGGGTGGCTGTTATGAGTCATTCGCCAAAAGAAGTGCTTTATTTTGTTTGGAACATCCAGTCTCCATATGGCCTTCCAAACCCAATCTGGTGCACCACTACTACTGCCTTGTGCTCCACCACAACTGCGATCTCTAAGAATTTCTTGCCGACACACTTTGTACGCACTCTTCACACTAAAATGGCCATGCTTATCAAAGTGCCACGCTATAAAATTTTCCCTTCCTTCATGTACTGGTAAGGCTAAAATTACTTTTGCATCCTCCTCCCAAAAGGTGTCCCGGACCAACTCCACATCCCAGCTCCCTGAAGTTGGGTCGATTAATTCCGAGACATATCTTAGCAAATTTGCACCTCTTGGGGTCATAGGTCTTCGTGTGTCACCTCTCGGCATCCACGGATCACGCCAAATTTGCACATTGTTACCATCCCCAATGCGCCAAATCATTCCCTTCTTCACAATATCTAAGCCTCGGAGTATACTGTGCCATGTATAGGACATATTCTGTTTTTGCTTTGCATCAAGGACCGAGGAGGTTGGATAGTATTTAGCCTTGAGCACACGTGCACACAGAGAGTCTGGCTGGGTTACCAAGCGCCAGCCTTGCTTTGCTAACATAGCAAGATTGAAAGCATGGATATCCCGGAACCCCAAACCCCCTTCCTCCTTCGGTAATAGCATTTTATCTCGGCTCAGCCAATGAATTTTATGCTTTCCCTCCTGTTGATTCCACCAAAAGCGGCACACCATCGAGCTTATTTGTTCACACAAAGTTTTTGAAATATCAAAACACCCCATTGCAAAAGTGGGAATTGCCTGAGCCACAGCTTTAATCAAGATCTCTTTGCCTGACCATGAAAGAAATTTCTCATTCCATCCCTGCATCCTCTTCCAAATTCTATCCTTCAGATATTTAAAGGTGGCTGTTTTTGAGTGTCCTACATGCACTGGAAGGCCCAAATATTTTTCACTCATGGTTTCCTTTGTGACTTGCAGAGTATCACACACCACCTTCTTGTTCTGATCCTTCACATTTTTACTAAACAGCACCGCGGACTTTGCCTTGTTGATCATTTGTCCGGAACATTGCTCATATACATCAAGAATACTCTGCAGCTGCCGGCTATCCCCTTCTGTTGCTCGAATCAGAATTAGTGAGTCATCGGCAAACAGTAGGTGAGATATGCTTGGCGCGCCAGTGCAGATTTTTACTCCTGCTAATGAGCCATTATTCTCACTCTCTTTCAACAAAGCTGAAAACGCTTCAGCACAAAGCAAAAATAAGTACGGTGACAGTGGGTCACCCTGCCTCAAACCTCGCCGCGGTGTAAACTCATCTGAGAGATCTCCATTCACTTTAACTCTGTACCTCACTGTTGTTATGCATTCCATTATAAGGCTGATCCATCCATCCTGGAATCCCAGCCGTCTCATCATTTTTTCCAAAAAGCACCATTCAACCCGGTCATATGCCTTACTCATGTCAAGCTTCAAAGCTGCATACCCTAAATCACCCTCTCTTTTATTCAATAAATAATGAGTAAGTTCATAGGCAATGATAATGTTGTCAGAGATCAAGCGACCGGGAACAAAAGCACTCTGATGTTGAGTAATAATATCTGGCAGTACTACTCTCAGCCTATTAGATAATACTTTTGAGACTACTTTATATATAACATTGCAAAGACTTATAGGCCTCAAATCTGTTACCCTCTCCGGCCTCTCAACTTTCGGAATCAAGGCTATCACAGTTTCATTCCACTTCTCTGGTAATCTGCCTCCTTTCAGTACCACCATCACTTCCCTTGTCAGCTGCGCACCAACCACATCCCAAAAATTCTTGTAAAAAATTGCCGGCAGTCCATCCGGACCCGGCGCCTTCATATCACCAATAGCAAACAGTGCTTCCTTTATCTCCTCTTTTGTGAACTCCTTCATAAGATGATCATTCATTGTCGAGGTGACTCGGGGCTGTACAACATTGAGGAGTTGCTGTAGCTGCCCCTCCTCAGCCGACACTGAAGTGGTGAAGAGCTGCAAGAAATAGTTAGAAATAAAATCTTTTTTCTCACCCTCATCTTCCACCCAACTCCCATCCTCACGCTTCATTCTCCCAATTCTATTTCTCCTCCTCCTAGTGGAACAAGCATGGTGAAAAAACTTCGTGTTTCGATCCCCGTACTGGAGCCAATTTACATGTGCACGCTGTTTCCAGTACGTGTCGATTTGCTCTTCCAACCTATCTACTTTAAAGCTCCACACCGCCTCTCTCCCCAGGGCTACATCACTAAGTGGTTCTCTTCTCCACCTCTCTAATTCTTTTTTTGCTTTCTTCAATCTCTTTTCTAAGTCACCTAGAACATTTTGACTCCAATCCTCCGAACTCCTCGCTACTCCCTTCAGCTTCTCCATTACACCCTCCTCCGACATTGTAGCACCCCACGCCCCTTCTACAACCTGCCTACACGAGTCCTCCTTGATCCATGCAGCTTCAAAATTGAACGATCTACCTCCCCCTCTACCACTCCCTCTCTGGTCCGGTTCTAGATCAATAATCACTGGACGATGATCTGAATGATAAGTATCCCCATTTTTAACCATAACCAGCGGGTTCTGCATTCGCCACTCCACATTGGCCACCGCCCTATCCAGTCGTTCCCTCACATGTGTGCTCCCCTTCATCTGCTTGTTCCTCCAAGTAAAGACATCTCCCGAAAATCCCAAATCTTGCAATTCACAAATCTCCAGAGCCTCCCGGAACCTATCCATACACACTTGGGCACGTGGTACGCCGCCTTCCTTCTCATGGCTATAGAGTATTTCATTAAAATCACCCGCGCATAACCATGGTAGAGGACACATTTTCTTGCCGGCACATTTTTTTTCTATTGGAGGCCCAAATTCGCTCTCCCATCTCCCTATCTCGCTCTGCCTAGTGAGGCTGTTAGCTGTTGCGTTTGGCGCAGCGGTGTGCGACTCTCCTGCCCCTCCCCCATTTCCTGTATCGATGAACCCTAGCGGCCGGCGACGAGCATCCGTTCCTGCTTGCCGTCCGCTGCCCGCCGGTGACGTGTTTCTGCGCCGGCGCGCCCCTGCGAGTGGATTCAGCTGGTTGTTGCTTCCTGTGAGTAAATCCCCTTCCCCATTCTCGATCCAGCCGGTTCTTTGCTGTTTTCATCTCCCCATTCTCGATCTATTCTATTTCTGCAGTAGAGTTAAAGCGTGCCATGGGCGTCAGGACTTTGTGACGGCGGGCAGGCGGCGCAGGGGCACTGCACCACTGCTGTAGCGCGCAGCGCTGGCTGGGGCCAGGTTCGCTACCGCACCGTACAGCCAGGTAGCAGGGGCAGGCGTCACACATCGTCACCGGCCATCGGACACAACAGCAGTGACCTGTAATTGTAAGTTGAATTCAGTCTTCCGAAATCGTAAATTTCTATTCAATGTCAACTATATGGCATTATACATGTCGAGTATTTGTTATTTGTTTGTCTTTTGCTGTTTTTTTAAGTAGCAAGAATTATTCTTGGTGGAGAGTGTTAGAGAGGAGTGTTTTGATTGTTAGCTAGTTGTTGTTTCCTATCAAGTCAGTAAATGGATAGAGGCATGCAGAAGTTCAGTCAAGCTGCAAAGTTGAAGAAATTGATTCATGAAACTTTTTTTTATATTTTGGCTATCCCTTTTAAGTTACCTCTTACCCCTTATGCCATGTCATACAAGTAACAATGTAACATTGACCTGAAACTTTTGTTGTGCCATGGAGTTTTCTAACCAGGTTCAATGCCTTTTGTTTCAGTAATCCTAACTCTCAAGTCCCATGAGACTATCTTTTTTTCTTCTGTCAGTATTTTGAACATGCTTAGCTAGTTAGCTCTGTTCCTCATTTGGTTAACTGCTATTTCAGTAACTATATAAATGCAACAAAAACATGAACACACCTTGCCTGTATTTCAAGAAACTTTAAAAGAGATTCAGAGGATGGAATAAAAGAGAGTGTTATTTAATTGCCCTGCTGGCTGCTGCTGCTGGCCTGCTGCCTATAAAGCCATTAAATTGGTAGAGGAGTGCCAAGTCAGGATGCAGAGTTGGATAAATTAATTCTTGAACCTTTTTTTATGCCATTCTTTATTAATCTGGCTCTTATGCTATGTTTGAAAAGTAACTCTTATCTAAAACTTATGTCCTGCCATGGAGTTTCCAAGTAGGTTCATTGATTAAGGGTTGATTGAAAGCTACACTTCGGTGACTATGCCTATGCGTTGCAAAGAGAGAGAAAACACTATTATTTATGAAAAGTGATGATAGAAATGTTACATAAATTATATATTTATATGTTTTACTTTTTTCATGAAATTTAATTTTAAAGCTATAATTTATGGTTAACAGAAAAGTAGTGAACTTTTCTATAAAATATTATATTTAACACAATAATAAATTGTATTTTTTACATGAAGTATATGGTTAATGTAAGAAGACTCTATTGATGGCTTATCATTCCCCTAGCAACTACAATCATCGCTCCCAGGTCTCAGCCACTCAATCACACGCTGTGCTCCTTAATCGCTGCAGCGTTCCTCCTGCCTCACTTATTTGGTTAGGACCTCCGTGTAGACAATATTCTTAGTGTATTTTTTGCTTGGAGTGATCTTCTGGAATTTTTTCTTCTTGTCCTCGTCCTCCTCATTCTCTTCATCTTGTTTTCCTGTTAGTACCTTTATATTCTTTCCCGCCGTGGCTCTAGATAGTGCGACATACAGCTGTCCATGAGAGAAAACTGGGTCAGGCAGGTAGACGCCGACGTTTGGTATTGTCTGCCCTTGTGATTTGTTTATTGTCATTGCGAAGCTTAGCCTGACAGGAAATTGTTTTCTCTTGAAACGGAACGGGAACATCTCATCGTCCGAGGGACATAGTGGTATTCTTGGCAAGAAAACCCGCATTCCCGAGTGCTGTCCTAGCACAATTTCCGCGTCAATTGCATTTTTCTGGAATGCGCGTACGACCAGTCTTGTGCCATTGCAAAGACCATTTGCCGGGTCGATATTCCTGAGCAGTATGATCGGACAATTAATTTTTAGTTTGAGCATATGTGGAGGCAGTCCGTTTGGTGTTAGACTGTTCAGGAATTCTAGGGGATAGTAGTTGTGTTGGTCGTCTTCTACAGAATCGAAACTGTGATACACCATCTCTTCCCCCTCGAAGCGATCAATCATTTTTAGGTTAATGCCATCTACGCAGTCGTTCCTTGTGGACAGAATTGCTCTCGACGTGATGTATTTTGGATCCTTCAATGAGGCGTTGTCCTTTTTGTAGATAAGGTCGATCAGTCTGTCCAACCCATTTTCTCCCCTCTTGTGTTGCACACATATACTTTGAGGTAGAATGATTTCGCCGTTTTCGTTCGTCTCTTCTGTTCCGTTTCCAACACGAAGAAGGTATTCTGCGAACCACGGGTCGTTTTGAGCCCTCATGTTCCGTACGAGCTTCAAGTGGTGCATGCAATTCCATAGCTCGGATCTGCGTAGCGATGTGTCTACTATCTGGGCTCTTGAACCCTTTCTGACAACGGGGAGGACCTGTCTAAAATCTCCTCCAAACACAACTGTTTTCCCACCAAATGGCAGGTCCGGTCTGTTCATTATGTCCTGCATGCTTTTATCTAGCGCCTCGACAGCCTGCCTCTTAGTCATAGATGCTTCGTCCCAAATTATTAGTGATGCTGCTTGTAACAGCTTGGCTGTCCCGCTTTGTTTTGTGAATCCACATATTGATGTGTTGTCTATTCTTAGTGGTATCTTGAACCTTGAGTGTGCAGTTCTCCCTCCGGGCATTATTGAAGCCGCAACACCTGAAGTGGCTGTTGCTAGAGCAATCTTACCTTGGCTGCGAACTGTTGCCAGTAGCGCCCGGTATAGGAATGTTTTACCCGTGCCTCCTGGGCCATCGACGAAGAAGAGGCCTCCTCGGTTGTTGTTAGTTGTTGATAGGATCTTCTCGTAGGCTATCTTTTGCTCATTGTTTAGGTACTCGTGCAAAGATATGTCCTCAGGGTCCACCTCGATCGAGGATTCCTCAATAATCTCTCTAGGCACGCTGTCTGATGTGTCATGGTGTTTGTCAATATCTGGAAGTGGAAAAGATTTTATGTCTTTTCCCATTGACTGCAGCATGTCCCTGATATTTCTTAGCACCATCTGCTGGACTGTGTGTTTGCATTTGCAGTGCCTACTATAGTCTTCTGACATTGCATCAAGGTGATTGTTCCAAAGACTACGGATGTCGCTCGGTTCGCAAAACACCAGTATTGTTGCGAATAGTCTTCTCAGCGATGATGGCATCCGAAACAGCTCGGCTTCCGTCATGCATTCATCTATCGTGTTGTCTGCCTCGATGAGTCCCAATTTTTCTGCGGCGTCCCTAAAGGTTGGCATTATTTGACCATCAACTGTTATGAGGTCTTTGTAGCTCGTTGCTCCCGTCACATGGTTCAGGAGGACACGAAGATAGTACCGTTCTCCTTCAGCCGGATGTGCTGTGACAATCCTGCCAATCTGGTATTTCGGTTTCTGTTTCCTCGGTTGCCATAGCTTGCCTTGCGTGTTCCAAGTATATTTCTCTGGAAAGTCTCTGTATAGTATGCCTCTTGCTATTTCATCATGGGCATTCCTTTCGAAGTATGTCGTCAGCATTGACCTTTCTGTTCCTCCACGGTTTATGACATCCTTGATTTTGTCGTCGCCATTGTATGAAACCATGTGCATGTTTGGGAGGTGCAGCTGCAGTTGCATGATTGGTGGACTTATTTTGCTTAGTTCAAATCCATATATTCTCCATAGTGCTTCTGGAGGCGTGACCCACCGTGCGTCTCTGTACTGTCGAATCTCGTCGACTTTTTCTTCGTTCTCTGCCCCAGTAACAGATATTGATGCCTTGTCATGTCCCTTGTATAGGTATTTATATAGGTACTTGACTGCTTTAATGCTCGAGCATATCTCGACATTTATGTGGCAGTTGAACATCATCAATAGGTAAGGATTGTACGGAACAACCCACCTGTTATCTAGTTCGCATTTTCTGACTTTTGCGGTCCTGCCATCGTCGCGTCTCCTATACAACGGGTAGGAGTCCTTGCCTGTAATTGTGGTTTCAACAAATGGCCTTGGATAATTGTTCTTGCATGACGTGCGATTCTTCGTGCACGGACAGTTTCTATTGAGTGCTCCGCAGGGACCATGCATCATATGTTTGACTACCAATTTGTATAGCTCTGGGTATTTGTGCTTCTTAGGGAGCTCAGCGGAGATGATTCCATCGTACTGTTCTGGGCACGTGTACTTGTATTTTCCTGTCATGATCAGCAAGAAGTGAGCATGTGGTAGTCCCCTCTTCTGGAATTCTACCACATAGGTATACGCCTTGACCTTTCCTAGAATATCCTTTTCAAATAGCTGCCGCTTCATTTCTTCTAGCTTTGCCCTGAAAACACGAACAACCAGATCCGGGCAATGCTGTGGTGTCTGTCCAAACTTGAGTTCATTTTTTATCTCTTCCCAGTTGGGGTTGCATGTCATCGTAAGGAAAATGTCTGGTTTTCCATATTTTCTGACCAGAGCCATGGCATCTAAGTACCGACGATGTTTATCTCGTGGCCCTCCAATAAATGATGATGGGAGTATTCTTTTCCCAATTTCATTTCCCTGTTGCTCGCCGGCTTTAATGCTATCCAGTAGTCCTTGGTATAAGTCTGCTCTGATTTCTTTCTGATGATGATACATGTAGTCCAATCTGGAGTTTTCAATCTTTAAGTATGTATCTACAGCAAACTGTTGGAATAGCCGACCACCATGTAGCACCGGATCGAAAATGTTTGGTCGCACGTGGAATTTGTAGCAGTAGTATTCCCTCATTGTTACGCACAGCCTGCTGTTTGAATCTGTTTTAATTTTGAAAAATCAAGAGTTAGCTTCAATTGGTTGAATGCTTCATATATTGTTATTTAATTTGTGACAGGACACAAGTATATGATTGACTAACCTGGGTCATCGCCGTTTTCTTTTTTCTTTGCACGAGCCTTGATCACATCTTCCATTCTTACACCGACTTTTGGGATATCTTGATGCCAACCTAGTTCAGCCCTTGGAAAGAATATAGGATACGATAATGGATCATAGCATCCATGATATGATCGTATGCTTTGTATTTCATTGTTTATACCATGTAGTATTATGTTTTTGTCAAAATTATTTCTTCTTTCGTTTCCTTCTATCCATACTGCAGCTACCTCTGAATTGATTGGCGCGTTGTATACTCTCTGATCCAATCTCTGGTCAAGGTTCAGTATTACTCTGTAGTCCTCAAGGTTTTGGGCCTGTCCCAAACTCCTAAACTGTTTTGAGTATGGGTTTTCACGCATAACGTCAGTGATTATGCCAATTATGTGCTTGTCTTGCTCGTATATTTCCTTGCGGCAGCGACGGTAACGATGCTCTAGGCTTGGATCATCATCGTAGAAGTATAGTTCCAGGTGCTTTGCATTCGCTGGACTATTACCAATTGACTGTATATTGTGATAGATTTGACCATGTGCTCGAAAGGTATAGATGCCAGAGTTTCGGACGTCGATCGTGTCTCTGTCAAGTTGGCAATATAGAGTTGTGAATGAGAAGTGCCCATTGAAAAATCTTATATTGTTTCGAAAATGCCTTGCATCAGAATCATTGCTTGTCCAAAGCCTCATGAGTTGGTTTGGTGTATCTAGATTGGCTAGTTTTATCTTTCCCTTTTTGCAACATAAGCCTTCTGACTCGTACTCAAACTTTTTCACGTTGCAGAATCTGCAATTCTCCACAGTTTTCAGCATGTGAGGCTTTTCTGGTATGTTGGTGTAGACGATATCATACAGATTAGGGATGTTTGAATCCTCAGCGGTTTTTTCCTCGACGTCCGTGGTTTCGATTTCCTCATCTGTGTCCCATTCTGTTTTGAGGTACAGATTTTAAAAATCAATAAATTATGCTAATGTAATGATGATGAGAATATTTGAATTTTATTTAGCATGCCTTGAGCAGAGAACATATATTCATCCTCGTTGTCGTCTTCTTCAAATATCACTCCATCATTTTCTGCAAAGTTTTTTTATATTAGTTTTTCTATTTCATAAGAGCATAAATAAAAACCTGATATGCATACCTTGATCTTCATTGTAGACTGATTCTGGTTCATTTCTTTCATTTGTGTCTGGACACATTGTAGATGGAATATCTGTCCAAGATACATGGTTATTTTCACATAAGTTATAAATTTGAGAGTATTGTGTAAAATACTATTATTATTACCATCAGTCTTCACTTCTTGATGTTGTAGATGTTCCTTGTCAATGTATCCGTCTTTGTTGTTGGATGTGTCCTTTTCTGATGAAACAGAGATATTTTCCACCTGTTTTGAATTGAATTCTATTGGTATATTTTTTTCATTTAAGGTTGATGCTTTTACTTCTAGTTCTGTTTCGATATATTTAGGATTCTCCATAGCAATTGAATTCTTGTTATTTGTGCTGCGCTTGACTTCTTTGTTAGCAGTAACTTGTTGTATTTTAGCTTTCTTTTTATCCGGCTCCATCTTTGCATAATTCTGTCTTTCTTTTGTGCATTTTCTGGTCTTCTTCTGTAGCTGTTTATCTGTTGATTCCTTCTTTTCTTTCTTTTGCTGATACGCTTCACGACGTCTTTTTAGTTCTTGTTTTTTTTTCCTCCTCCGTCTTACATCCTTTGTCCTTGGTACGGATGTCTTGGCTTTGTGAGACAATTGAATTTTCTTTCTTTTTTGCTTTGTTTTGCTGATAGGCTTCACGGCGTCTTTTTAACTGTGCCATTTTTTTTTCATCTGTCATTTGTGCATATCTATCTCTCTCTCTTATTTTTTTCCTCCTTGGAAGTCATGAATGGACTTTGTGAGCCACTTGAATTGTCTGCATGAGAGATTTGTTTATTGAATGAGTATGTTGCTTATTATAAATAATATTGCATTAAATAAAAATGTATTTTAATATTTATGTAAGGTTACATTTATAACCGAGTATTTTTTTTTGGTTTGAAGTGTTAATGTACTAACCTAGATTCATGGCTTCGTTGTTCTTGTTACCATACACATTGCTATTCAATGGATGCTCATTATTGCATTGCGCTGCCAAAATATATATTTATTTGTTTGAACATGAGTTTGAAAAATTTTATATTAAAGGCAATACATGTGTTTGTATCCTGCCACTTTTTTTGATACATAGAGAAATAAAAAAAAAGTTATTGAAGTTACTTTACCTTGAATCAATGGTTCTTGTTCATGCGCAGGATCAATGTTTAAGTCAAACTGATGTATAGATTGGTCGCCACGATCCTCCATAGCACCACTTGCAAGTACATCTTTGGGAAAAAAAATTATATTAAAGGCAATAGATGTGTTTGTATCCTGCCACTTTTAAATACATATAGAAACAAAAAAAGTTATTGAAGTTACTTTACCTAGAATCAATTGTTCTTGTTCTTGTTCATGTGCAGGATCATTGTTTAAGTCAAACTGATGTTGTGCAGGATTAGTGTTTAAGTCAAACTAATGTATAGATTGGTCGCCACGATCCTCCATAGCACCACTTGCAAGTACGTCTTTGGAAAAAATTTATATTAAAGGCAATACATGTGTTTGTATCCTGCCACTTTTATATACATATAGAAAAAAAAAGTTATTGAAGTTACTTTACCTTGAATCAATTGTTCTTGTTCTTGTTCATGTGCAGGATCATTGTTTAAGTCAAACTGATGTATAGATTGGTCACCACGATCCTCCATAGCACCAGTTGCAAGTACGTCTTTGGAGGTGCCGAGCTTGTCCGTCATGTTGAGCTGTTGAGCGTCTGTTGACAATTGTTTATTCTTTCTGAGAGTCCTATATTTCTTAGTTATATATATAGTTTTGTTTCATTGAATATGTATCCGAGGAGGAATCTGTGTCCTGTTTGGATTCCTTTCCTAGTTTTTTTATATTATTTCAATTCAATATTTTTTTTTAATATAACATGTATTCGAGTTGTATTCATGCTAGCTAATTAATAATTTTTAATGTTTCAGTTGAATTTATCCAAGTGTTTCATTGGTTGGCTTAGATTCAATGAAATATGTGTCCGTGTGTATGCAGCCGCAGAAATTCAGTGATTGAATTTCACACCTCCTGATCGATTACGTGGACATGTCTGAACTGTTGTTGGTCGCTGGACGTTGAGGCATTTCGTGAGTGTGTTCGTGGCTCTGACTTCTTCCACTCGATGTCGGCCAACGGCCTGCACCTTGCAAACCATTCGTATAGCACGGATGTGATCTCTTACTAATAATATATTTGTCCTGCTCCTACCTTTGCTGTACCACCACCCTTTTGTCGTATATGTTTTTACTCCGCACGTACTCTCTTCAATCTTTGCTCTTCTGCTAGCATCGTGCTTGCGGAGCTAAGAAATGATTATGCTTAAGGGTGCTTAAGGGCTCTCTAATTTAGTACGAAGTACTTTCTTTATTTTTTATTATGTGTCACATTTAGTTTCTATTAAGTCAAATGTGTGTATCTTTGACTATTAATTTTTTTTAAAAAAATATATAGTTTCATATCATAATATTTATATTTTTAGATTTATTATTAAAAAAATATTATAATATGATGTACGTCCGCCCGCCTTCGTCTCCCGTGGCGACCGGTGGGTTTCAATGCTTCACTAATCACTACATAGCTAATCTTTTGTATGATATCCAAAGGAGTATCAGGCATCAAAGCCAGGACAACAAATTTGATATGTTGGAGGGCTTGATTTCGCCTAATGAACATAACACAACATGTGTGCCCTAAACATGAATCTTGCAAAACAACTCCATACGTAAAGGAAAACCATCAAGCTTGCATAGTAGTGTACTGTTTAGAACTTCAAACAAATAACAACAGGATCTTATATAACATTTGGGTGAGACATTTCAACATCATCAGCAAAGCAAACGATCAAAATAGTTGAGCAAGAGATAGTGAAGTCCACTGACGATATATTGATTATTAATATAGCATAATAATGTTATCTTACAACTAAGGAATACATTATATCTTGCAAAAAAAGAATAGATTTTATACTACTAACTATTGTTTTTCTTTAAAAGACTAAGAAATTCTAAGACTCCAGTCGGCATGTTGTCTTCACATTCATTCTCCTTGTATGTTAGTAATTGTCCCAAAAATTGTTTTCTGAGTTCGTTTCTATCCTCCTGCACAATCATCATTATAATAATTTAATGTATAATATCAACATCAATTATGTTAATAAATTAAAATTTGATGAAATAAATGTTTATGTTGTTTACCTTTAGTAATGGTAATTGTAGTTTATCGTCTTTCCATGAAGTCATGAAGAGGGAAACAAGATAACCAGAAAGCTCCCTGATATAATTGCAAAAATAAATAATTATTAAAAATTAAGAATTAAAACAAAGTATTAATTCCAAAATAAATGTTACCTGTTTTGTATTGGAATATCCTGTAGTATTATTTGACGCCATAGGAAAATATTCTCGGTCCATCTAGATCCAGGCCAAGCTTTTGACATGGCTTTTGGTAAGAATTCAGCAATCCATAAAACTTTCTTCACATATCTTGCACTTGGGTTGTACTTGTAGATGGGATCAAGGGGTGTAGGGTCTAAAATATAGACAGTTCTGCTATCTTTGTCCAGTATGAATAAAATGAAAGAACCGTTGCATTGTGTTGGAATAAGAATCTGATATAGGACAGAGGTTATTATAGATAACATAAAAATAATTTTAACAAATACATGTTTTGACAAATATAGTCAAAGTCAAGTGATATTACCGATTTGCATGTTGCAACACTGTAGTTAACGTCAGGCCAGCTATGAACAGAAACTGCTAATCTTTCCACATCTAACTTTTTCCGGAAGTTTGGGTGACGTCCAAAATCAGTAGTCATCTATATATCATATAAAGTGTTTAGAAAAGTGGTAAAAAACAAGTGCATATTAGAGAGAGAGTATTGAAAACATACCCAAAATTGAATGTCCAGACAATGTTTTGATATTTTTCCTTTATTTTTCTTCACGCTTTGAATGTTATCAAACATAATTTTTCGGATGAACAAATTGAAACAATCTAGGTCCATGGGCAGATCATCATTCAAAATCTTTTGCAGCTGATTGAGAGTTATGCTAATGGGATATGGCTTCGAGTTTTGAAACCAAACTTTCCTGTTAATCATCCAAGAAATAATGCATTATATAAATTATATTCAGCTTTTAAAAGTATATGCAACATTCAGTCAGAAATGGCTTACTCCAAAGTTTCTGCACAATTAATTGATCTGATGTAGTCACAAATTCCACCTACTAATTCACATTTGCTCATCTTAGAAAGAACAGAGATTATTGATTGATACTTATTCTCAATGGACAATGAGTTAAATACTCTTGATTTCTTTTGATCATCTGGACTTTCCAATATCATAATATCATTAGGATTAACCTCAACTTCAACGTCATGATTTTGTTGAAAGTTGGAAATTGTTGAAGCTGTATTTGTTTTCCAACAAAACAAGATAACAGCTAATTTAGACCTAAAATGAGAAATATTTTCCTGTGTGATACGAATGTATGTTAGTTCATATAGAAAATTATCATAATTTCAACTAATTTTATTTCCAAAAAAAGATACATACCTGTGTAATATGCTGAGAAAATACATCTCCACTCCAATATTCCATAAATTTGAGCATGAATAGACCACAAGATGAACTGCAAATATTAGAACTTCAGTATAGACAAAACAAATATATTCACAAATGTTGTAATCTTATAGTGCCATATACAAACCTGTCTTTTTGTATTGGTTTTTGTAATTGTTCTTTGACTTTCCAGTTAGCAACGTCAAGGTCTTTCCACTTTTTAACTAACAAGTCCTTTTTTATAATGATGTTTAAATGAGTTTGCAGTCCTTGTAGCTATTGGAAAAAATATATATTAGTAATAAAAAATATAAATAAAAAATCAATGTGATGAGAATTGAAATAAAGGGTTATGAACAGTAACTAACCGTGGTTTTGAGGTCATCTCGACTGAATTCCCAACATAATGAGTCAAGTACTTGTATCTCACACTTTTTTGCATGAACAACAACTAAATACCAATGTGTGTCTTTAATATTTATTGGAAGTAGTATGTAACACCCAGTTTTAAGAACAAAACCAGGATAGCCATATGTGTGCCCAGGAAGTCCACACATACAACAACAGAGTATAGAATATCAGAAACAATGTTATTATATAACGTAACATAGCTATATAACACTTACATATATCAGAGTAAAGCAGATCATAAACTAATCTTCACTTGAGGCTCCAATCTTCACAGGGACGGTTGGCTGGGGGCACCGTACGCCAAGCACAACTGATAGTCTTCTGGTAAACTCCATGACATCTCCACTAACCTTCTGGGTAACTTGGGCTACCGTCTGGGGTTGTGGGGAATAGCAAGGGTGAGCACATATCGTACTCAACAAGTACAGGCGGAAATAAAATGTCATGCAAGGCTTGAACAAAGGTAGGCTGACACTGTTCAACTGCGATAAGCATTTTAGTTGGTCAAGTTTTATTAGCACCTGATTACTATAAGTGAGTATAGGATAACCCATCCCATTAGTTAAGAAGAATACCACCTTTAATATAATCATCAACCGAGGTAAACACCTCCATCTGAGAAACCATCATCTTATGTCCATAAGTCCAACTGTCCAAAACTAATCATGTGAGGGTCCAGGTCGCT
Source organism: Coix lacryma-jobi var. lacryma-jobi (assembly GCA_009763385.1). Lineage (NCBI taxonomy): Eukaryota > Viridiplantae > Streptophyta > Magnoliopsida > Poales > Poaceae > Coix > Coix lacryma-jobi. Next base: position 108,491,155 of record CM019828.1, on the reverse strand, counting down.
CGTAACCGTGAGCACGGCTGATATATCAGTTTTACACTCTGCAGAGGTTGCACACTTTTCCCAACGAGCAGTGATTCCCATATGCCAAGGTCATGACTCCCATACTACACTTCCAAGGTGCATGGCAAGGTTTCACCACGGGCCTTTACAAAGTTTCATCTAGCGAGCGATAACCACCTAAAGTTCCTACTGGAAGCTGCAGCAACCAGAGGACCCCTAAGTCCATACCACATTCTTGGGCCATCCCTCAGTAGCGCCGCCCGGTTAACGCAACACTAGAATCCTCTAATTAATTAGCCCGGTTAGAGCCATATAACATCTCGTGGTTGCACTGTTATCCTGGGTGGTCGCTCCATGAGCCAGTCCTAAAAGGCGGACCCGAGCACAAATCACAAACCACAAGCCAAACTTACCATAACCACCATACCATACCATGTGCCCGAGTCACTGAGTTCCACATTAAAGCATACTTCCATATCCATTGAGTCATCATTAATATATCATCATCATGTGGTATTTATAGAACAAGAAAAGTTGCTTAGCATAGCATTACTACCCATCATAAAACCCAGGTAACAAGGAAGATATGGAAAACTAGGATAATCCTTAGGGTTCACATAATTAGACACATGCATGCACTTAGTGATTAATGGTGAATAGGTAAAGAACATGATCAAAGGGTGCCTGCACTTGCCTTCTTCGAGTTGATGTTGGTCACAGTCTTTAAAGTCAAGCTCTTGCAGGTTCACTTGCAACTCTTCGTCTGTACGCAACAAACATCGGCACACAGGAGCAAACATACAAGCAAAACATGCAATAAATTAGAAAACAGTACACCAATACATAAAACATGGATAAAACGCTTATAAAACTGTTCTACTCGTTGAGACGAACGCGTGGACACGAAAACCACTAAAAACGGATCTATAACGGAGGAGTTATGATTTAAACAAGGTTTTCTTTAATAAATTATTAGATTAAAACTAAACTCGAAATTTAAAAGTTGGAAACATGATTAACAGTTGTAAAAACATGTAGATTATGTAATTACGAACCTAACGCAACTTGAACGGGTCAAAACGGAGTTAAAACGGAGATTTTATAGCGAAAATAAAATCAGTGGCAAAGCTGTAAATACAGCGAACTTGAGCTGACGGACGTCGGCGATGAATATTGACTGCAGGTTGCTTTTGTGGAGGATGAACGAGAGCCAAAAATCGATAACCGGAGTTGGGGAAGAATTTGGCGGCCGTTGACAGAGCAAACAAAATTTTCGGACTCCCAAACTAGGGGCTTCCGTTATTGTGTGCTTTGGCCAAGGGATGGGACACATATATAGGGAGAAAAACTCTATGCCCCGCGTCAACTAGCGATATGGTGCTAATTGACGTTGCACCTCCACATTTACTAATGGGCCTAAATAAATATAAAAGCCCATTAGTAAATAAAGACGTTGATATTTGGAATTTAATAGAATTATTGCACATGGGCTTTGTGGGAGGGAGGAAAAAGACAGATTTTATTATTTTCGAAATTATTTAATTTTTTGGATTAAAATAATTCTAGAAAAGTCTAGAATTGATATTTAAGTCAGGAAAAATTACTCCAATGGCTCCGAAAATTCAGGAAAAATTCTCAGAGACATTTGGAGACATGAGGAACTCAAATAAAATATTTGGGGCTCATGAAAAGATATTTTGGGACATCTAAAAATTAGATTATACTCCCAGAAAAATAGGAAAAAGTGTCGGAAAAAGCTGGAAAACTTCTCGAGAAGATTTTGGAGATATGATGATGAATGATGAGCACCAAGGAATATTTTAGAGCAGGCGAAAAAGATTTTTGGGAGACTCCAACAGAAAGGTTAAGCTAGAAAACAAAGAATTTGATTTTAGGAGAAGATATGGATAAGGCGGGGAGTTGGGCCGCCGGCTGATGGGAGCAGGGGGAAGGGGCGCGAGCGGGCCAAGGCCGACTGGGCCTTCGGGCCAGATTGGGGAGAGGGGTGAGGGAGAGAGAGGAAAAACCTTTTCTTTTTGTTTTCAACCATTTCAAAAGCATTTTCAAAATGAATTTGAAATCTTGCCAAACTTTGGAGCAAACCACTCATCACAAAATAAATTATGCACCAGCATGTATGCACAAACATGTTGCCCTAAGATAAATTTTAATTCAAAGAAAAGTTTTGTTTCTCCTATATTCTCATGAGCACCAAAAATACATAATAAAACATTTTCTCTCTATTTCCAAGATTATAAATTTTAGGGTGTTACAAATCTACCCCCCTTAAGATGAATCTCGTCCTCGAGATTTGGAAGGATCTTTGAAGAGATAGGGAAACTCTGCACGTAGCTCATCTTCACGTTCCCATGTTGCATCATCCACCGAGTGATGACTCCACTAGACTTTGCACATTCTGACAACCTTGCTTCTGGTAACTCTTTCAGCGACTTCCAAAATCTTCACAGGATGCTCTGTATAAGTTAGATCATCTTTCAAGTTAACTTCCTCTAAGGGTAACTGTTCCTCTGGCACTCTCAAACACTTCTTCAACTGTGATACATGAAACACATTGTGTACATCTGACAATTGAGCAGGTAACTCAAGTTGATATGCCACTTCACCTTTTCTTTCCAAAATCTTGAACGGACCAATATATCTGGGTGCCAACTTTCCTTTTACTTTAAATCTCTTGAGTCCTCGGACAGGTGATACTTTAAGATATACATAATCACCTACTTCAAAAACTAACTGTCTACGACGTTTGTCGGCATAGCTTTTCTGTCTGGACTGAGCTGCTCTCAAGTTCTCACGAATGATTCGAACTTGTCTCTCTGCTTCCTTTAAAGCTTCTGGTCCAAACACCTGACTTTCTTCTGTTTGATTCCAAAACAAAGGAGTTCTACATTTTCTGCCATACAAAGCTTCAAATGGGGCCATTTTGAGACTAGCTTGGTAACTATTGTTATAAGAGAATTCTGCATATGGTAAACTCTTATCCCAACTAGTACCATATTGTACAGCACAAGCTCTCAACATGTCTTCTAGAACCTGATTCGTTCTTTCTGTCTGTCCATCTGTTTGAGGATGATAGGCTGAACTAAAATTCAATTTCGTACCCATAGACTCATGAATCTTTTCCCAAAAATGAGATGTAAACTGAGTACCTCTATCTGACACAATCTTCCTCGGCACTCCATGCAAACACACAATTCTTGACATGTATAACTCTGCAAGTTTTGCACTAGAGTACGTAGTCTTGACAGGAATGAAGTGAGATACTTTAGTTAAGCGATCCACAATTACCCAAATTGAATCATAACCACTTTGAGTACGTGGTAAACCTACTATGAAATCCATACTGATCTCATCCCATTTCCATTCAGGTATCTTCAGTGGTTGCAACAATCCTGCTGGTCTTTGATGCTCTGCCTTCACTCTTTGACACGTATCACACAAAGCCACGTATTCTGCTATGTCTCTCTTCATACCATACCACCAAAATTTCTTCTTCAAATCCTGGTACATCTTAGTGCTACCGGGATGAATGGAATAAGCTGACTCATGAGCTTCTCTCAATATCAAATCACGGACATGTTTGAAGTCTGGCACACAAATTCTCTTCTTGAACCAAACAGTTCCATGCTCATCTATATGGAATCCAGGTGCTTTGTCTTTCTTAACGAGCTCAGCAATATCCTTTATCTTCTCATCATCCAATTGACCTTTGCGAATATCCTGCTCTAAGGTCGAATCAACTTCCATTGCCACTGCTTGAGTACTAGCGACCAAACCAAGGTTGAGCTTTTCAAATTCCTTGCATAAACCAGCTGGAAGCTGATGTTCTATGATCATATTAGCATAACTTTTCCGACTCAAAGCATCTGCTACAACATTAGCTTTTCCAGGATGATAGTGAATACCAAGATCAAAATCTTTAATAACTTCCAACCATCTGCGTTGTCTGGAGTTAAGATCTGACTGAGTGAATATGTACTTCAGACTCTTATGATCGGTGTAAATCTCACATCTATTACCCAACATATAATGTCTCCAAATTTTCAAAGCATGAACCACAGCTGCCAATTCTAGATCATGAGTAGGATAATTCTTCTCGTGTCTCTTTAACTGCCTCGAAGCATAGGCTATAACTCGACCTTCTTGCATAAGCACACATCCCAAACCATGGCGAGAAGCATCACAATACACATCAAAATTCTTACTAACATCAGGCATTGCTAGCACAGGCGCGGTGGTTAGTTTGTTCTTCAGCATTCTAAAACTTTCCTCACAGGCTGTCGTCCATTCAAACTTCTTTCCTTTTTCCAATAAAGCTGTTAAAGGCCTTGCTATCTTGGAAAATCCTTCAATAAATCTTCTATAATAACCTGCCAAACCAAGGAAATTTCGGATCTCACTCACAGTCTGAGGTGGTTGCCAATTCAACACATCTCTTACTTTGCTTGGATCTACAACAATACCTTCATTAGAAACAACATGGCCAAGGAGAGAAACTTCATTCAACCAGAATTCACACTTACTCAGCTTAGCATACAACTGGTTTTCTTTGAGTCTCTGCAGAACAAGCCTTAAGTGTGCTTCATGCTCTTCTTCACTTTTGGAGTATATGAGAATATCATCAACTAGAACCACAACAAACTTATCCAGGTATTCCATGAAAACCTTATTCATGAGATGCATGAAATATATTGGCACATTAGTCAACCCATAGGACACCACTGTGTATTCATAAAGCCCATATCTTGTAGTGAATGCAGTTTTAGGAATATCAGCTGATCTAATCTTCAATTGGTGATAGCCGGATCTCAAATTGATCTTAGAGAAAACACAAGCTCCTTTCAACTGGCCAAAAAGATCCTCAATCTTAGGCAAAGGACATTTGTTCTTGATCGTAACTTCATTGAGTGATCTATAATCCACACACATTCTCTGAGTTCCATCCTTCTTATTCACAAGTATAACTGGAGCTCCCCATGGTGATGAACTCGGACGAATAAAACCTTTATCTTGTAGTTCTCTTAATTGCTTTTTAAGTTCTTCTAACTCATTAACTGCCATCCTACAAGGTCTCTTAGATATAGGGGAAGTTCCAGGTAGAAGATCAATAAGAAACTCAACTTCTCGATCTGGTGGCATACCGGGTAGATTGATAGGAAACACGTCAGGGAAATCACATACCACTTTGATTTCTTCAATGGGAGTGCCTTTTATCTGATTGAGCAAACCTTCTTCAACTGACGGAAAAGAGGCCACATATTCCACTTCCTCACCTGAGGAATTAACCAAAGACACAGCTCTTCTAGCATAATCTATGGTACCATCATGCATAGGTAACCAATCCCTTCCAAGGATCACATCAACACCTTCGGTCTCCAAGATTACCAGATTAGCTAGGAATTCTACCCCCTTATGTTGAGACTAACTTTCGGACAAATAAGGGTGGTTTTCATCTCTCCACTAGGTGAACTAACTAGCAGAGGGTGCTTCATAGTAACAGCACGAAAATGATGTCTTGTGGCATATTGCTTACTGATGAAGGAATGTGTAGCTTTTGTATCAAAAAGAACTGATGTTGGAATAGAGTTGACAAGGAACATACCGAGTATCACATCGGGGTCACTTCTGACATCATCCAGGGTCATATTGTTCACTGTGCCTCGCATATAAGTCTGTTGCATTTCATTCCTCTGATTCTGAGCTTGAACACGGTTCTGATTCTGATTCTTGTTACCATACACATATGGATACTTCTTTGGGCATTGTCGCATGAGATGTCCCTCTTGCTTGCAATGGTAGCAACCCATTTTTGATAGACTGCTGGAGGTTCTAGTCTTCTTAGGAGTCTTAGTCATTGTAGCCGACACGGGAGTATCAGAGATCATAACCGCTTCAGGAGTGACAACTCCTGTAACATGATGGAGTTCTTGCAAGTTTGCGTGTTGCTCTTGCGACTGCTGACGATACTCATTATCGTTGATCTGAGGTACCGGCTGAAGCTGATTCGCTTGCGGAGAGGCACTACGAGGACGAGTATGTCTATGAGGTTGCTCCTGAAGCTTTCTCTTCTTTGCATCCATTTCCTTGCACTTATTATCAACTATGATGGCACGATCCACAAGTGCTTGGAAGTTGGGATAGCTGTTGGACATGAGCTGGAGTTGAAGACCATCATACAATCCTCTAAGAAAGCGATACTGTTTCTTATCATCATCATCTACATCTGTTGGAGCATAACGCGATAGCTGAGCAAACTTATCACGATACTCAACCACAGACATTGATCCTTGCTTCAAGGCTCTGAATTCTTCCTGTTTAAGCTCTACTAATCCTGCGGGAATATGATAGGACCTGAAATTCTCAGTGAATTCCTCCCAAGTGATAGCAGGAGCATTGTTGGGACGTCCATACTGGAATGACTCCCACCAATCTTGAGCTGCTCCCTGAAGTTGTCCTGATGCATACAACACCTTCTCAAGATCATTGCACTGTGCTAGGTTGAGTTGCCTTTCTACTGCACGTAGCCAATCATCTGCCTCCAATGGATCAATAGCATGAGCAAACACTGGAGGATGTCCTTTCATAAACTCAGCACGACTATCCCTTGGTGGCACACTACTTTGCTGGAGGTTGGTCACTACTTGCACCATTGACTGCATGAGTTGAGTCTGCATCGTCATCCACTGTTCCATGTTGCCTTGAGAAGGAGGTGGTTGTGAGCTCTGGTTGGTAGCATTCTGCATGCTTGCCTGCCTTCTTGTGTTCACCATCTGATTTAACCAAGAACTTGTAAGCATAGGTGGAGAGATAAACATGAGTAGGAAAGATTGAGAAGATGAGGGAAACAACATGAGAGGCTTGAAGAAAGATTTTGGAACAAGGAACAAGATAAGATCCCCCAAACTAACTAACAACACACTAAACTAACAACTTGATGTAGTTGTGAACATTGCCCACAACACATCACACTCATTACAAAGAAGCAAATCATCCAAAGGCATAAAAACAAATAAACTTGCACACCCAAACATGCTTCAACGCAAACTAACGCTCTGGGTGTTATGGTGGACAGTCTAAAGGGGTCAGTTGCTCTAGACATCCTAAGGTCACGTAGCAGCAAAGGTGAGAACCAGATCTAAAAGCAAGAAACGTAAGATAGATAGAGTAGGAGCAAGAATCAAGGACTTGAAGGTAATTAGACAAGGAGAAGGCCAAATGTTCAAGGAAAGGAATATTAACAAGAGTAGAAACAAAGGATATCAAGAACAAGGGTTGTATAACAAATTGGAATCCTATAAACGATCATTTTCTAGTTGGCATACGTCCTACAGTCAACACGGCTCTGATACCATTCTGTCACACCCAGTTTTAAGAACAAAACCAGGATAGCCATATGTGTGCCCAGGAAGTCCACACATACAACAACAGAGTATAGAATATCAGAAACAATGTTATTATATAACGTAACATAGCTATATAACACTTACATATATCAGAGTAAAGCGGATCATAAACTAATCTTCACTTGAGGCTCCAATCTTCACAGGGACGGTTGGCTGGGGGCACCGTACGCCAAGCACAACTGATAGTCTTCTGGTAAACTCCATGACATCTCCACTAACCTTCTGGGTAACTTGGGCTACCGTCTGGGGTTGTGGGGAATAGCAAGGGTGAGCACATATCGTACTCAACAAGTACAGGCGGAAATAAAATGTCATGCAAGGCTTGAACAAAGGTAGGCTGACACTGTTCAACTGCGATAAGCATTTTAGTTGGTCAAGTTTTATTAGCACCTGATTACTATAAGTGAGTATAGGATAACCCATCCCATTAGTTAAGAAGAATACCACCTTTAATATAATCATCAACCGAGGTAAACACCTCCATCTGAGAAACCATCATCTTATGTCCATAAGTCCAACTGTCCAAAACTAATCATGTGAGGGTCCAGGTCGCTCGTAACCGTGAGCACGGCTGATATATCAGTTTTACACTCTGCAGAGGTTGCACACTTTTCCCAACGAGCAGTGATTCCCATATGCCAAGGTCATGACTCCCATACTACACTTCCAAGGTGCATGGCAAGGTTTCACCACGGGCCTTTACAAAGTTTCATCTAGCGAGCGATAACCACCTAAAGTTCCTACTGGAAGCCGCAGCAACCAGAGGACCCCTAAGTCCATACCACATTCTTGGGCCATCCCTCAGTAGCGCCGCCCGGTTAACGCAACACTAGAATCCTCTAATTAATTAGCCCGGTTAGAGCCATATAACATCTCGTGGTTGCACTATTATCCTGGGTGGTCGCTCCATGAGCCAGTCCTAAAAGGCGGACCCGAGCACAAATCACAAACCACAAGCCAAACTTACCATAACCACCATACCATACCATGTGCCCGAGTCACTGAGTTCCACATTAAAGCATACTTCCATATCCATTGAGTCATCATTAATATATCATCATCATGTGGTATTTATAGAACAAGCAAAGTTGCTTAGCATAGCATTACTACCCATCATAAAACCCAGGTAACAAGAAAGATATGGAAAACTAGGATAATCCTTAGGGTTCACATAATTAGACACATGCATGCACTTAGTGATTAATGGTGAATAGGTAAAGAACATGATCAAAGGGTGCCTGCACTTGCCTTCTTCGAGTTGATGTTGGTCACAGTCTTTAAAGTCAAGCTCTTGCAGGTTCACTTGCAACTCTTCGTCTGTACGCAACAAACATCGGCACACAGGAGCAAACATACAAGCAAAACATGCAATAAATTAGAAAACAGTACACCAATACATAAAACATGGATAAAACGCTTATAAAACTGTTCTACTCGTCGAGACGAACGCGTGGACACGAAAACCACTAAAAACGGATCTATAACGGAGGAGTTATGATTTAAACAAGGTTTTCTTTAATAAATTATTAGATTAAAACTAAACTCGAAATTTAAAAGTTGGAAACATGATTAACAGTTGTAAAAACATGTAGATTATGTAATTACGACCCTAACGCAACTTGAACGGGTCAAAACGGAGTTAAAACGGAGATTTTATAGCGATAATAAAATCAGTGGCAAAGCTGTAAATACAGCGAACTTAATTACGAAATTAAATAAATAAAAACGAAAATCAGATTTTACTTGAGCTGACGGACGTCGGCGATGAATATTGACTGCAGGTTGCTTTTGTGGAGGATGAACGAGAGCCAACAATCGATAACCGGAGTTGGGGAAGAATTTGGCGGCCGTTGACAGAGCAAACAAAATTTTCGGACTCCCAAACTAGGGGCTTCCGTTATTGTGTGCTTTGGCCAAGGGATGGGACACATATATAGGGAGAAAAACTCTATGCCCCGCGTCAACTAGCGATATGGTGCTAATTGACGTTGCACCTCCACATTTACTAATGGGCCTAAATAAATATAAAAGCCCATTAGTAAATAAAGACGTTGATATTTGGAATTTAATAGAATTATTGCACATGAGCTTTGTGGGAGGGAGGAAAAAGACAGATTTTATTATTTTCGAAATTATTTAATTTTTTGGATTAAAATAATTCTAGAAAAGTCTAGAATTGATATTTAAGTTAGGAAAAATTACTCCAATGGCTCCGAAAATTCAGGAAAAATTCTCAGAGACATTTGGAGACATGAGGAACTCAAATAAAATATTTGGGGCTCATGAAAAGATATTTTGGGACATCTAAAAATTAGATTATACTCCCAGAAAAATAGGAAAAAGTGTCGGAAAAAGCTGGAAAACTTCTCGAGAAGATTTTGGAGATATGATGATGAATGATGAGCACCAAGGAATATTTTAGAGCAGGCGAAAAAGATTTTTGGGAGACTCCAACAGAAAGGTTAAGCTAGAAAACAAAGAATTTGATTTTAGGAGAAGATATGGATAAGGCGGGGAGTTGGGCCGCCGGCTGATGGGAGAAGGGGGAAGGGGCGCGAGCGGGCCAAGGCCGACTGGGCCTTCGGGCCAGATTGGGGAGAGGGGTGAGGGAGAGAGAGGAAAAACCTTTTCTTTTTGTTTTCAACCATTTCAAAAGCATTTTCAAAATGAATTTGAAATCTTGCCAAACTTTGGAGCAAACCACTCATCACAAAATAAATTATGCACCAGCATGTATGCACAAACATGTTGCCCTAAGATAAATTTTAATTCAAAGAAAAGTTTTGTTTCTCCTATATTCTCATGAGCACCAAAAATACATAATAAAACATTTTCTCTCTATTTCCAAGATTATAAATTTTAGGGTGTTACATCGCACGGTGCCTCGGACCACCAAGAAGGATAAATGCCATCCATCTGATTAACCAGATGGCCAAAAAGGTGCGCTTTGGGATTAAATACATATGAGGATAAACATTTGTCTTTTGTGTAAATGGTGGTGGAAGCTCCTATGCGTATACATTACTCTGAAAAAACGTATTTCACAGGATCTTATAAAATGAAATATCTCCTACAAAAGGCTCAAGCATGGTGCAAAACACTACTACAGAATTATCGGTCAAAATGATTCATTTAATATGGTGGAATACCTTTTTTAGATAATGGAAACATAAGTTCCGGCTTCATCGTTCCTCATGGAGGAAGAATTAGACCAATTATTACAAATGGGCACACAAAGAGAAAGAAACCAAGGTAATAAAACTAAAGGCCAGGACGATAAGAGAAACTCCATCCATGAGAAGCAAACATAAACATAGCACTAGACTCTAAAAGCCTGCATGCCTCCACAATGAAAGTCTTGTACTCATCCAAGCGCTTAATTGAGTCCAGAATCAGAGCCAATATGTCCCCCGGAACAGTACCTGCAAAAAAAATTATTTTTGTCTTTTGTTAAAAACGATATCATTTCTGGTGAGCCAGATTGCCCAACATAAAGCTGAAACTCCTGTCAAAACAAGCAAATTATATTTACGGTGACCCAACTTTGACCATGCCCCAAACAAGTGAGACACGTTTGTTGGAGGGGCAATACCAAACACCCAATGAACTGCTCGCTAGAGAAAACGGGCAAAATGACAATTAAAGAAAATATGTTGGATGTTTTCGAGTTTATTACAAAAACAACAAACTTTACTACCATTCCAATTCCTTTTTGTTAGATTATTTTTTGTTAAAATAACCACCTTTTTGAGAAACCACAAGAAGATTTTGGTTTTAAGGGTATTTTCATTTGCCATATCTCTTGTGTGACTTGCAAACCATTGTTGATAAGGAACCTATACATGGAATTCACCGAAAAGGACCCATTTTTATGTAAACTCCAAACAAACTTGTCTGGCATATTGTTAAGCGTGATATGCATAATACTAGCAACTAGGCTATGCCACATTCTGATAATTTTCTCCCCACCAAAGCCCTTCTAAAGGACACATTTAGAGGAGCAGTTTGCAAAACCTCGGCAACCGTTGCTTGTTTTCTACACGCCACATTGTATAGGTTTGGATAACAGGTTTTAAAAGTCTGCTGTCCAAACCATTTGTCTTCTGTGAACCAAAAAGGTCAGTAGAAATCAACCCTTTGCTCAAGCGGGTGGTGACCACATGCCTGGGCAAATGCCATTTGTGTCGGCTGTCTGAAACATGGACCACCATAGAAATCGATTTCATCAAGTGGTCCGTGTACCGCCTCAAGAAATGATTTGGGCAAGCTACACGCCCGATCTTCCCTTTGATTTGCCCCGAAAGTGAAAAAGACCAAGGCAATCTCTAATCATGACAAAGATGGTAGCCTTTAGAGTGAACTTCCTCTGTATGGGATGTATCCATTATCTCAACCCCTTCCTCCCATAGTAGCTTCATTCATGTATTACATGAGTGTCTCCAGGAGCTACTAGGGTCACCGAATGGATTCCTCCCGTCGGTACTCCGCGTGAACCTAACGTTCGTCATCTTTTTTCCAAACACTAGGAACATGGTGTTGAAACACTTCATTGTTGGGCATTGGCAGGGTGTCATTGCTTGCCGCCATCCTTCAGGCGATAAATAGATGCATATGCCAGGACATCCGAATGACATCCTCGAGATTCTTGAATATAGAACAAGGAGACCGATCATGGGCTTGTACCACATCATCAACAGGGCAGAAATTATCATCTACATATGTAACCTTCTTCCTCTTCCCCTAGTGAGATGAGATATGCTTTGGTCGCCTTCTCTTCCAGCCAACAGGAGGCTCCCTTGTCATTGGCATCCTTGTAACATCGGGCACTCCTCTTATTTTGACTCTTGCCACAGTGGGTGATAGCTCTCCACAATCGGAAGTGTAATAGATCGAGCTTCGTAAATAAGCATCCAGATTTCTGCAAGAACATGCTCTATCTTGTGATACAAGATGTTCTCAAAACATCTAAGTTAATTAAATGGAATATTCAAATGACCCGTATAGCCAACGAATAAACCCAATTAAAGAGTTTCTCCACATAATATGGTTGTTTTTTTAATGAACCTTGAACACATGCACCTTAAGAGAATGCATCTAGTAGTATTGATAATTTCATACCATCAACATGTCGGTGGCATACACAAAACTACTATGCATCTAATTAACTAGTAGCTTGATATGTTGCCCGCGAGAAATGTATACTATATGTTTAATGGATCAACATTTGGTACATCATGTGAATCAGTCGGCCAATTGTTTTTGTGTGTTACACTACTACAAACTTAAAATTAGCTTCCCCCATTTATCTTATATTTGGACAATTATTATATGACTATAATTTTGATGTGGTATTCAGAATGGCAACATGCAGTCCACCAGTGAGGAAGTGGCCTCATCTTGATTCTTGCATTGCTACTGGACTTAAATTGAATTAATTGAGTAATAATGGTAAGGTAGAGATTTGCATTTGGTTCAGTTCCTATGGACTGAGACTTAGTTGAAAATAGTTAGCATTGTTCTGTTCTCACATGACTCATATCAGCACATATTTTTCTAATATTGTTCAGTGGTACTCATGACAATTAAGTTCTCACATGAGTTGAAATCTATCAAAATATTCAACTGCGGTTTGTAGTAAACTCAATTGTAATTCTTGTGCCCACCTTTTTATGTGAGTTGAAATAAAAATATACTTGCTTATTTCATTAATCCTATGTTGACTATATATTTGAGGATAATGCATGCAATGTTCATAGGCTTGGAATTAAAGCATACTGCTCATCTTCGCATGTAGCCCATATGTCGATTTCTTTCAACCTGAATGTGTCAGTTTTGTGCAATGTTTTATTTTGCAGAAAAAAAATTAGTATCTCTTTACCCACTGGGCGCAGTTAGCATCTAGAAGATTACTACTACAATGTATCAATCAAACAAATATTTCTCTTTATATATATAGGTCACTGGTTTGTCTCATGTTGGCTCGGAACCGACTAATGATGACAATGCCGCGAACGGCCACAATGAAGACAATTCCAATGGCACATACAGAGTTGTATTGGAAACATTGAACTGCCCCATAGTGGACACCATGCATGAAGGTGGGAGTGATTACAGAGATAATGCCACTTTGTGTTCGTCGTAGAAGTTGTTGGTAGTTTCCACTTCTAACCTTTAGACACAGTAAAGATGCAGCTAAGAAGTTGATGCTAGCTTTTGGGAACGACTAATCAACTAGTGGATGCTTTTGTGAAATTATTATTTATGTAGTTGTGGATGCAAGACCTATGGACATCTTATTTATGTAGTTGTGGATGGAAGACCTATGAACATCTTATTTATGTATTTGTGGATGCAAGACCTATGAGCACCTTAATTAGTAGTTGTTCATCCCAACTATGGACCTAATTCTGTTTGTGCATATACTACTAGATGGTTTTATGAAACATCATGTTTGTGCATTGTAACACCCTAAATTTTTCTTTAGTTCAAAATAGGATAATATGATTTATTTAAATTTATTGTGGCATTATAACATAGGCAAAATAAATAAATATTGGGGAAATAAAATTTAACCTAGTTTAGTAACAAGTTGATGCATACATGCTGCTGCACTCTTTTGATTGAGTGAAGTTCAAATTTGAAAACTGAATTTCAAAATTGTTTTGGAAAGGATTTGGAAAATCATTTGCAAATAAAAGAAAAGGGCAAAACATATTCCTTTCCCTCCCTTCTTCCAATCTGGCCCGAAGGCCCTCTCCCTCCCTCTCTTTCGGCCTGCCACCATTCCCCTCCGCGCGGGCCGAATCAGCTGGGCCGGCCCGCTCAGCCGCCGCGCAAGCACGCCCGCTCCACTCGCGCGCGCCTCACTGTCAGCCGGGACCCGCGCTCGCGCTCACTAGCAGGTGGGGTCCGCTCGTCAGAGCCATCCCCAACCTCCGCCGAAGGTTTCGGCCGCCGCCGCCGCAACCGAATCTCCCGCTCCGCGTCCGTGGACCTCGGGGTGAGGCTTATCCCGAGCGTCCCCCGAGCTCTATAAAGCGCACCGCCACCCCTCGTTTCGACTATTCAAGTCGCCATCGCCTCTGTCGAATTCCTCAGCCGCCAAACCCTAGCCGCCGCCACTGCTGAGCTCGTCCTCGCATCTCGGCGCTTGACCGTCGAATTGGTTCACATCCGGAGATTCGCCGTGCCGTAAGAAGCATTGGCAACATCTCAATTTCTTGTAACATCCTCCGGCGGCCAACTAATCGCTCGCCGTCGTTTGCAGTTCCCGCCGACCGCCAAACCTTGTCGTGCGCTGTCTCCGTTCGCTCCTGGAGTTTGGTGCGGGTCTAGGTGAGCCCGCCATCTCTTCCTCTTTCTCCCGGTCCCTTTTCCCTTGGCAAATGGTGGTCGGGATGGCCAACACCGCCAACTCCGGCGAGCTCCCGCTGGCCTCAGCCTCGGGCGAGACGGGGAAGAGCCCCGCTGGCCTCAGCCTCGGGCGAGACGGGGAAGAGCCCGCTGGCCTCAGCCTCGGGCGAGACGGGGAAGAGCCCGCTGGCCTCAGCCTCGGGCGAGACGGGGAAGAGCCCGCTGGCCTCAGCCTCGGGCGAGACGGGGAAGAGCCCCGCTGGCCTCAGCCTCGGGCAAGACGGGGAAGAGCCCCGCTGGCCTCGGTCCATCCCTGGCCAGCGCAGTAAATCCGAATTTCTAATTTATTTTATTTCGAAAATACTTTGATCTATTTACAGAATTGCCATTACACCATTTTGTCTATATCTTGCTCAATTTAACTCCGTTTTGATCCATTCAAATTGCGTTAGTTTCGTAATTTCGTGCTCTACGCAGTAGTACCACTGTAGATTAGATTTGCAAAAGTTTTATTTCACGTTTAAGTCAGTCTCGTTTAGACCTTTTATAATCTTGTTTAGGCCGTAACTTCCGCGTTTTAAATCCGATTTCGGTGATCCAAACGTCTATGTGATCGTAGTGACGAATAGATCTGTTTTACAACTTTTATTTATTTATTTAAATCTGTTGGTGTACTGTTCTAATGTTAGATCTGTTTGCAATGCATGTGTGTGCGTGGATGCTTGTATGTTGCGTTGTATTCGAGTTCAGATGGTGAGCAGTACGTGGGTGACCAAGATCAGATCTACTACGACCAGCAGGAGGACCAGAACCAGGAATACGCAAACCAAGGCAAGTATACATGGGATCATCCTTGTTACCTACACACTTTAAACTACCAATCATGTGCATGTGTCAAATGATATCCATAGGATATACCTAGATGTTCAACCTGTACCTTGATACCCTGGGATATATATGCATTTGGGTAAATTTGCTAGTGCTATAAACCTATAACTATGATATAATAAAATAATTAATGATATGCGCAACGTCTGTTCTTATCTTGTTCTTGGTAATGTGAACCCCGGGCGTGGGAGCCTTCGTGCTCTTGGCTCCCTCTAAATGATCTTCTGTGGGCAAAAGCTGGGACATACAGTACAACCGTGAGGGCTACATGGCTCTGGTTTTAGTTGGTTCGAGGACCTCTCCTCGCTTGATGGTGGTTACCTGAAAGGGCACAAAAGGGGCTTGACGAGACGGGTATAGGACAGCCGCCTGGTCTCATGTGTATAGCCGGGAAGGAATGTGCCATCGGAAAGGGGGGTTCCTATATCTGCTTGCCGATTGGAAACCTAGTGGCCACTATCTTGTTAGGGGAACCTCGAAAGACTTCATAGTGTACCCTGCCGCACCTCCTTGGAAGAGGTGATATGGGATTTGCAACCCCTGGCACATGGGGATCACGGCTCACGGGTAAAGTTGTACAAACTCTGCAGAGTAAATAAACTGATATATCAGCCGTGCTCACGGTCACGAGCGGCTCGGAAAACTTGCAGGCTAACCACTTAAACGAAATTTACTTTTGTTCACGTTACCATCATATTTATGTTTCCGGACGATGTTGCCATATATTAATTATTACTCATGTGGATTAATTGGGTTTGCAAGCACCACTTAATGATGAATTAATGCTAAAATCTTGACCGAACTAAAAGTGCTAATCGCAGTAAACCCGTGTCAAGCCTTTTGAGCTGCATAACCCCATGATGCTTGCTGAGTACGAGATGTACTTACGCTTGTTATATTTTCTTCTTTTGGATAAAAATCCCGGATGGGTAACAGATGGATATGAGTACGAGCAAGATAAGTTTCCAGAGGATTTCTAGTCTTGCGGACCACCAGTCGACGTCCCTGTGGAGTGGAGCTTCGTCGAGAGATATTTATCTTCCGCTGGTTTATGTTTAGTTTTATTTGATGAGTTGTAATAAATACGCTATGTAATAAGCACAGTGATGATGCCTTTCTTTGTAATTTGTCCCTTATGTGTGCGACTGTTTCCTGGGCGCACATAAGTTTATACATTCAATTTTGTTCTTAAAATTGGGTGTGACAAATTGGTATCGGAGCCGTGTTGACTGTAGGACGCAAGCCTAGGTAGGAAGGGTCGCGTTAGTCTCTTTTTACTCTTCTGGATCATGCTTTTGCATTTTACTCTTGTTAATTGTCAAAATTTTATTCTACTTCCTCATATTCTATTATAAAATTGTTGATCTAACCTCAACTTATTCTTAAAACTTTGATAGATGCCTCGTGCCCAGAAGACTGCCCGCATCAGCACAGGAGGACAGCTTCCATCTTCAGTCCCCTACGCGCCTCAGGGGGACGACATCATCATGATCTCTGATGATGAGGAAGAGATGGAACCCATGGAGGAGGAGCCCGTGGAGGATATGGTGATGGTCCATGACATCACTGGACATGACGGCGAGGAGTGGTACTTGACACCAGATGCGTCACCAGAGTACACCTCCGCTCCAGCACCTGCGCCGGCACCTGCTCCAGTACCTGCTTCAGCACCTGCCCCGACGCCGATGCCTACATCGACACCTGCACCTGCGTCGGCGCCACCAGTTGTGCCGGAGTACCCCGTGGTGTCTACACGTACACCGACTCCGCCGCCAACTCCTGTGCCGGAAGACGACGAGGCGGGCTGGCACCGCAGGACCCTGTTCCCGAAGGCCTCCGGCAACGCCTACTACCACAAGCTGCTGAAGGAGATGTTGGGGAAGTACTACCCCGACTTGAAGGCCAAGTTTCGCTACATGAGCGTTGAGCATTACCACCCAGTGGAGGCTACCTGCTGGGAGACTTTCTTGACCATCACTTCCTGGAATGAAGGTCTGGGATCTGAGCAGCATGAGTCTACCCACACCCATGGAGCCAGACGTCAGACACTGCACTCCAGCTTAGAAGATGCTGCGGAGGTGGCTTACTTGCATTACCATGGTCGTCGTTTCGAGGCCATGAGGCATGACAAGTACCGGTACCTGCCGAGCAACAGACCCGAGGAGGACACCTGGGCTGTGTTGATGACCCCTGGCGTCAACCCCGCCATGGACGCTGCAGTGGATCACCTGTGTGAGGTGCAGGTTCACAAGGACAATCTGACGATTGAGCTAGGCAATGCTCAAGCTGCTGCACGGCGACATCAAGATGAGATCGACCACCTCAGGGCGCAGCTAGGGATGCCATTGGGACCGCGGGTTTAGACCTAAATATTTGGGGGACTCTTTAGCAAAGGTGACAGACGAAGGGGTATCGAGCGATTCCGAGCGCTAGATCCAGAATGGACGGCTCGGATTAGATCAGGGAGGAGCTGGCGGCGCTGTGTCGCCGGAGAGAAAGAAGGACGCGGCGGCTCCACGGCCGGAAGGCGGCGGCGCGGCTCGGGATTCCGCTACAGAGCGGTAGAGACCTCGGGAAAAGATCCAAACGAAAGAGGAGCTCAAGGCGAACTCACCAGAGGGGTTTATGGCGCCGGAGAAGACTCGGGGACGGCGGATTGCTCGACTTGGCGGGTGGCGGGCT
The DNA here is from genome assembly GCA_009763385.1 of Coix lacryma-jobi var. lacryma-jobi. Taxonomy (NCBI): domain Eukaryota; kingdom Viridiplantae; phylum Streptophyta; class Magnoliopsida; order Poales; family Poaceae; genus Coix; species Coix lacryma-jobi. Next base: position 108,472,811 of record CM019828.1, on the reverse strand, counting down.
CTGCAGAGCGACGGCGAGCGATTAGAGCACCAAGACGAGGGGGAAAAAGAGGGAAAACTTCTCGGTTAGCTTCGAAAGATCAAGGGGAAACTCAAGGTACCACTTACGAGCTCGGAAACTCGATGAATCGTCGGGTTGATGGCGGCGGAGATCTTGCGGCGTGCGGAGCTCTCGGTTGCGGCGTTTTGGGGCACGAGAGCAGGAGCTTGATGCGTGGGAAGAGGCGGCGGGTTCCTGGGGACCTTATAAGAGGGTCGGCTCGGTCGATTTGGCAAGCGAGGACGCGTAGCGAGGATGGACTCGATCCCGGTCATGGAGTCCGAGCCGGATACGAGAGGGAGAAGGAGCGATGGGACGCTGACAGGCGGGGTCGAGCTGTCAGCGAGTGCAGGCGCGAGGCTGAACCCTCGGGCGAGACGGAAACGGCTACGCTCGCGCGAGGCTGGACCCTCGGGCGAGACGGAGACGGCGATGCTCACGCGAGGCTGGAGCCTCGGGCGAGACGGAGACGGTGATGCTCACGCGAGGCTGGACCCTCGGGCGAGACGGAGACTGCTACGCTCACGCGAGTGCAGCGCCGAGGCTGGACCCTCGGCTCAGCGCGGGGCTGCGGCGCTGCGCAGGGCTGCTGGGCCGGGCGGCGCGGAGCTGCGACGCTGCGCGCGAGCTGGGCCGGAGCGGCGGCCCACGCGGGCGGGAGAGAGGGGAAAGAAGCAGGCCGGCAAGATGGAGGGAGCGGGCCGGCCAAGGTGGCTCGGGCCAGAAGGGAGAAAGGGGAAGGGAGAGAAGGAAAATTGTTTTCCAATTTCAGATTTGATTTTTCAAATGCATTTTCAAATCCTTTTTGAATTCAAACAACTTTTGAACTAAAACCACACATCACAAAAACAAGATATGCACCAGCATGTATGCATCAACATGATCTTTGGCCTAGGATTAATTTTAGCTTTTGCAAATAATTTATTAACTAAGTTTTATGCAACACACAAAATGCATAACTAAATCATATTGCCTATTTTTAAATTGATGCAAATTTTGGGATGTTACAAATCTACCCCCCTTAAAGAATCTCGTCCTCGAGATTCCATCGATGCTTACTCAAACAACTGTGGGTATGACTTCCTCAAATCCTCTTCTCTTTCCCAAGTTGCCTCTGCTTCTGAATACCGATTCCACTGAACCTTACACATCTTTATTACTCTGCTCCGGGTAACTCTTTCGGCTGTCTCTAGGATCTTTATCGGATACTCATCATAAGTCAAATCTTTCTTAACCGTGAGCTCTTCCAACGGTATCTGCTCTTCGGGTACTCGCAGGCACTTTTTCAACTGAGAGACATGAAACACATCATGCACTCCTGACAAGCTTTCAGGCAACTCTAACTGATATGCCACTTCGCCACGTCTTTCAAGAATCTTGAATGGTCCAATATACCTGGGTGCTAGCTTTCCTTTCTTATTGAACCTTTTCACACCTCTCATCGGTGACACCTTTAGGTAGACATAATCACCTATTGCAAAAGATAGATCTCGACGACGGTTGTTTGCATAACTCTTTTGTCGGGACTGAGCGGCTCTCAGGTTATCTCTGATTATCCTGACATGTTCCTCGGCATTCCTCAACACATCAGGTCCAAACACTTGACTTTCACCTGTCTGATCCCAGAACAACGGTGTTCTACACGATCTTCCATACAAAGCTTCAAACGGTGCCATCTTAAGACTCTCTTGATAGCTATTGTTGTATGAGAACTCTGCATAACACAAGTTCTTGTCCCAACTGGTGCCATACTGTAATGCACAAGCTCTCAACATGTCTTCTAGAATCTGATTTGTTCTTTCTGTCTGTCCATCAGTTTGTGGATGATAAGCAGTACTGAAGTTCAACCTTGTACCTAACGATCGATGTATCATCTGCCAAAAGTGAGAGGTGAACTGAGTACCACGATCTGACACAATCTTTCGGGGTACTCCATGCAAACATACTATCCGTTCCATATACAATTCTGCCAATCTAGCTCCCGTATAAGTAGTTTTAACTGGAATAAAGTGAGCAACTTTGGTCAATCGATCGACTATTACCCATATGGAGTCATAACCTCTCTGAGTACGAGGCAAACCAACTATAAAGTCCATACCGACTTCCTCCCACTTCCATTCAGGTATCTTCATCGGTTGTAACAAACCGGCGGGTCTCTGATGTTCTGCCTTCACTCTCTGACAGGTATCACATAGAGCGACGTACTCGGCTACATCCCTTTTCAATCCATCCCACCAATACTTCCTCTTTAGCTCAAGGTACATCTTAGTGCTTCCAGGATGAATGGAATAAGCTGACTCATGCACTTCTCGCAGTATAGACTCACGTATCTCCTTGATTGCAGGTACACATAATCTATTCCCATGCCACAATGTACCATCATCATCTAACCGGAAATCTGACGCTTTGCCAAGAACAATATTATCGGCTATCCGCTTCAACTTCTCATCTGACATCTGACCCTTTCGTATCTCTTGCATCAATACCGGTTCAAGTTCTAACTCTATTCTGTTGATCACAATTCCCAAATTTAGATGTGCAAATTCAGCACACAACTCATCTGGCATAGAAGCAATTCTGACCTCATTGGCATGGCTCTTTCTACTCAAGGCATCTGCGACAACATTAGCCTTCCCGGGATGATAGTGTATTTCCAAATCATAATCCTTAATCAATTCCAACCATCTGCGTTGTCTCAAATTCAGATCAGACTGAGTGAAAATGTACTTCAAGCTCTTATGATCGGTATAGATGTCTGTCTTGTGACCCACTAGATAGTGTCTCCAAATCTTCAATGCATGGACAACAGCTGCCAATTCTAAATCATGAGTGGGATAGTTCAGCTCATGCTTTCTCAACTGCCTCGATGCATATGCTACCACTCTGCCTTCTTGCATAAGAACACAACCCAAACCTTGACGAGATGCATCACAATAAATAGAGAAATCCTTACTCAGATCTGGCAGAATTAACACTGGAGCTGTGGTCAGACGTTTCTTCAACTCCTCAAAATTAGCTTGACACTTATCAGACCAAACAAACTTAGCATTCTTTTCTAGCAGAGCTGTCATTGGCTTAGCAAGCTTGGAGAATCCTTCAATGAACCTTCTATAATAACCGGCCAATCCAAGGAAACTACGAATCTCGGTCACATCTGTTGGTGGTTTCCAATTCAACACATCTTCAACCTTGCCTGGATCTACTGAAATGCCTCCATTAGAGATAACATGTCCAAGGAAAGAAACTTCTTTTAACCAAAACTCACACTTGCTGCGCTTGGCATACAACTTGTGCTCTCTGAGTTTTTGTAACACTAACCTCAGGTGTTTAGCATGATCTTCCTTGTTCTTAGAGTATACTAGAATATCATCAATAAACACAACAACGAACTTGTCGAGATATTCCATGAACACCTTGTTCATCAAATACATAAAGTAGGCAGGTGCATTGGTCAATCCAAAGGACATGACTGTATACTCATACAACCCATACCTGGTAGTGAAAGCTGTCTTTGGAATATCGGATGCTCGAATCTTCAACTGATGGTAACCAGAACGCAGATCAATCTTAGAGAATACACATGCACCTTTCAGCTGATCAAACAGATCATCGATCCTTGGCAACGGGTACTTGTTCTTGATAGTAACCTCATTAAGCGATCTATAGTCAACACACATCCGTTGACCACCATCCTTTTTGTCAACAAAGATAACAGGAGCTCCCCAAGGTGATGAACTAGGACGTATAAACCCTTTTTCTTGTAACTCTTTAATTTGTTTCTTAAGTTCATCTAATTCAGGTACTCCCATCCTATATGGTCTTTTAGCTATGGGTGCAGTTCCAGGTAAAAGTTCAATAATAAATTCAATGTCGCGATCGGTGGCATACCTGGCAAATCATCGGGGAACACATCCGGAAACTCTTCCACCACTAAATCTTCCTGGCAAACCTCTTCATTCATCTGGTTCACGGTTGCGGTCGGTGTTGGTTGTAACACTACCTTCACACTGATTCTGTCTCCCTTAGCTGTAGTAACGGTCACAACTTTATCTTGACATTGTATATCTGTCTTGCACCTCTTCATCCAATCCATACCAAGTATCAAATCAATACCAGCTGTCCTCAGCACAATTGGGGATACTGAGAAATCTACCCCCCCTAAGGACACATCTATAGGCATACACTGGAGCGTAGCTTGCAAACCTCCACCCGGTGAGGTAACCATTATAGGGGTTTTCATGAGACTAACAGGTAGATTATGCATTCTAACAAATGTATGAGATATGAAAGTATGCGATGCACCAGAATCGAAAAGAACTGTAGCAGGGATGGAACTGATGTTGAACGTACCAAGCATAATCTCTGGCGCTTCCTGCACGGTCTCTGCGGACACGTCATTCACCTTGCCGGAGTTAGGTGATGGATTCTGACGTCCCTTATTGTTCTGACTCTGTGGAGTCTGTTGATTCTGCTTCTTAGGGCAATTGTAGGAGAGGTGACCAACCTCACCGCAGACAAAGCACTTGTTGGGAGTGTTAGGTGCACTATTCTTCATGGGGGTGTTGACAGGGGTGCCTTGGCGTTGAGCATGATTATTGTGCTGCTGCTGCTGTGGGCGCTGATTGTTTCCTTGCTGCTGATATGAAGGGCGTTGTTGTCCCTGGTTGCGGTTCCACTGAGTAGTAGGTCCCTGGTACCTCTGTTGGTTGCCTGGTGCAAAGCTAGGACGAGGGCGGTTGTTATTTCCAGAGGACTGACCTTGGAGCTTCCTCTTTCTAGCCTCCATCTCCTTGCGCTTGTTGTCAACCACTATAGCACGGTTGACTAGAGTCTGGTAACTGGCATACTCATTGGACATAAGCTGCAGTGCCAGTCCGTCATTCAGACCCTTGAGAAAGCGACGCTGCTTGTCGGCATCCTGAGCGATATCTGTGGGGGCATAGCGTGACAATTGAGCAAACTTGTCACGGTACTCAGCAACGGTCATGGCTCCTTGGCGCAGAGATCTGAACTCTTCCTGCTTCAATTCAATCAGACCAGCAGGGATATGGTAAGCTTTGAAGTTGGTCTTGAATTCCTCGAAGGTGACAGGTGGGGCATTATTGGCTAGACCGAACTGAAACGATTCCCACCAATCCAGAGCAGCTCCTTGCAACTGACCAGAAGCATAGAGCACCTTCTCCTGGTCATTGCATTGCGCGATGGTAAGCTGGCGTTCAATAGCACGAAGCCAGTCATCAGCCTCCAGGGGATCAGCGGCATGAGAGAACACTGGCGGGTGACCCTTCAAAAACTCACCCCTCTTGTCCCTCACTTGCATCGGTGGTGCTCCTCCAACTGGCTGATGCTGCATATGTTGCATCATAGTTTGCATAAATTGGGCTTGGATGCCCATCAACTGCTGAATGTCAACTGGGGGTGGTGGTGGTGGGTTAACAGGTGCTCCACGACCACGGCCACGTCCACGTCCACCTCCAACTCCACCTCCTCTGGCGGCCATCTGTGTTTCCAACAAGGTTCAAGGTTAGCGAACTTTTCATGAAAAGATCACTTGTATGAGAGGAAACAGGAGATCTGAAAATTTCTGGGCGAGATCCGGTAACAGCAGTACAGAAAAACAGTCATATACGGAGTTCCAGAAATCCAAACAGGGCGTGTGATACACGGTTGGAAAGATAACGAAATTATCTACAACTTTTATTTAAGTGACTTTCCCAGATTCTGTCGTTAAGTTAGTTGAAAACAGAGAACAAACAGATCTGACCAGAGCTCAAAACTGCGCAGAAACTCTAACTTGAAACAGCCATATCTCACCAACCATAACAGCTATTGAGGTGATTCCAGAGGCATTGGTTAGATACAGGAGTCTATTTTCCATCATAAAATTTTCAGCCATGTTGCACGATCAGAACTTGAGATATAACCAAAAGATCACAGGTTGCTCCAGAAAACAGCATAGGACAAGATGTAACTAACCCTTTTATTATTCATAAACGTTATGTCTAACTATGAGATTTGTAGACAAGCCTACAATATCTCAACACTCATTACAAAGATTCAAATCACACATAAGCATAATGATAATCCAACTCACACATAAAGAAGCACACTAGCACAAAGGTTAACTAGACTCGACAAACGTCTACTAATATCGTCTTATTACATAGAAGGGTGACCTATGCCTATTTGTAGAGCGGTTCACGGAGCCTCTTGTACATAGGGGGTTGATTGAGAAGTTCCAAGAGCCCATCAATAGTGCTATAGCATCTTTTGAGATCTTTTCCCATGGATATCACCTGCCTTTCCAAGTCCGCGTTAGACCTTTCCCTGTCAAGGAGAAAATCTCGTGTGGCCTTCTCGGTTGGTGTTGCATTGGGGTCTTCTACCATAGCCTCCTTATTCTCACTGTTCCAATAGGGCAGATAGCGGTATGCATCATTCCTCATGTCTTCAATGCGACGACCCCGGAATGCTTTGTAGGCTTCAACTGCCACGGCTTCCAAGGCTGACGCTAGAGTGGACCGACGAGCCCTGTGGCCGATCACCATCTCATGCAGGTATAAGCCACTCTCTGGTTCTCGGACGGCGACAGTCACTCTTGCCTTCCAGTAGGTCTTTTCCATGGGATGACTGTACCTCCAATGGGTGTACTGTACGATGATGTTCTTGTCGGGGTAGTAGGCATCAAAAGTCCCATCAGCCTGTGATGTGTGGGATTCTGGGCAGCTGTGGGTGCTCCGACGAAATACCCGGAGTCCACGTCCCAACCCGTTGGAAGCTCTTCATCGTCTTCAACCTCCAGCACTTCTGGGGGCACTGGCGCGGGAGGTACTGGAGCTTGTGGAGCTGGTGCTTGCTGAGCTGGAGCTTGTACTGGTGGTGCCGGCGCTTGTGGTTCCACTTCTTGAGGTGCTTGTTCTTGCAGTACTGGCTCTTGCGGTGCTACCTCCTGCTGTTCTGGCTCCTGGGGTACTTGCGGTGCTTGCGGGACAGGGTTGCCTGCCCTCCTGCGTCCACCGACGGTCCTGCGGGTGATACGACGAGCCATCTATGGAGTAGACCAAGAGACGGATACAATAGAATCAATATATTTGTGTAATAGAGCAAGTAAAGAGAAGCATATAGTTTTGATAAATTAACAAGGCTAAGATAAATAGCAAGAATTGAGAAGCAAGGACCACTAAAACGACCATAACTAACTAGGCTTGCGTCCTACAGTCAACATAGCTCTGATACCAATTTGTCACACCCAATTTTAAGAACAAAATTGAATGCAATAACTCATGTGTGCCCAGAGATCAATCACACACATAAGCCACAAATTTAAGAAGTACCATCACATATGTTTATTACATAACGAATATTATTCAAAGACTTTACATAGCAGCGGATAAATAAAGTATCTCTCGCGGTAGCTCCATCACAGGGAAGATGACTGGTTGACAACAAGACTAGAACTCTTCAGGGAAGTCGTCATTACCATAGCAATCTGTTACCCATCCGGGATTTTTATCCAAGTAGAAAGAAAAATAAACAAGCATAAGTACATCTCGTACTTAACAAGTGTAACATGGGGTTCATGAGGCTCAAAGAAGGCTGACACTGGTTAAACTGCGGTAGCTTTTAATTGGCAATATTTTAGTATTAAGGTGAACATATATGAATGCTTAAACCCAATCCACATGATCATAATAATTGAAACATAGCAATAAGGTAAACAACATGAGCAACATAAGTAAACAACATATAACAACTAAGTCTGTGAGTTTTCCGGGCCGCTCGTATCCGTGAGCACGGCTGTTATAACAGTTTATTAAACTCTGCGCAGAGGTGTACACTTTACCCGATGAGTCGTGATATCCAGATGCCCGGGTTAATTACTCCCATAACACTTCCGAGGTGAGCGGGCAGGATACACGCAAAGCCTTTCAAAGGTTTGTCTAACAAGTTAGGGCCGCTAGGTCTTAAGGCAAGGGGATGTAGAGCCCTCCTTCCAGGTGGCACAATAACACGCAGCCTATACTCACGTGGACAGAAGCCGCACTATACCCAACTCGGCAAGATCCAACGCGCCTATACAGGTGTCCACTAACAAGCTAGAAAAAGTCCTTATACTGAGCTAAGGTCAGAGCCATATAACCCTCATGGTTGCACTGTATGTCCCAGCTTTTGCTGACAGGGGGTCCTAAACCATGTTGCTAAAAGATCAAGTTTTATTCACCGTTATTAGATCATGTTTGGTTTAAGTAAAGCTCTAGCAAAACTCTACCCATATGCATAGCGTCCCAAGGTTATCAAGGTAACGGGTCAAAGGTCTAGGGAAAACTAGATAGGAGATCAAAATTAGACACATGCATATGAATTTAGATGCTTCATGGTGAGTAGGTCAACAAGGATGATCCCATGCTATACTTGCCTGATTCAGAGTACTCTGGTTGTTCCTGGTTGTCGAAGTAGAGCTCTTGATCACCAACGTAATTCTCACCGTCTATACTCGATTATCACATCAACACACAATCATCGGAACACAATCATGCAAAGCAAACAAGCTATAATTAGAACATTACACCAATCAGCAAGAAAAATAATAAAAGGTTTGAAAACAGAAAGTACGATCTACTACGATCACATAAACGCGAAGATCACGAAAAACGGAATTATAACGCGAAAGTTATGAACTAAACAAGTTACAAAACCTTAATTAGTAGATTAAACTTAACTCCAATTTTAGTTTCTGAAAACAGTAGATATTCTTGTACAGATAGATAGATCTTTTCAAAACAAAACTAACGCAACTTGAACGGACTAAATCGGACTAAAAACGTAGAAGTTATAAGCATTTGAAAACAGTGGCAAAACTGCAAATAAACTGAAATTGAATTTGTATTTAAAATCGATTTAAACGAATTATCAGATTGGATGGACTACGCCTCAAAAAGGACAAAGCGCAGGGGCTCAAACGGAAGAATTCGCAGACTCAATGAACAGGGCCATTGGGACCGCGGGTTTAGACCTAAATATTTGGGGGACTCTTTAGCAAAGGTGACAGACGAAGGGGTATCGAGCGATTCCGAGCGCTAGATCCAGAATGGACGGCTCGGATTAGATCAGGGAGGAGCTGGCGGCGCTGTGTCGCCGGAGAGAAAGAAGGACGCGGCGGCTCCACGGCCGGAAGGCGGCGGCGCGGCTCGGGATTCCGCTACAGAGCGGTAGAGACCTCGGGAAAAGATCCAAACGAAAGAGGAGCTCAAGGCGAACTCACCAGAGGGGTTTATGGCGCCGGAGAAGACTCGGGGACGGCGGATTGCTCGACTTGGCGGGTGGCGGGCTCTGCAGAGCGACGGCGAGCGATTAGAGCACCAAGACGAGGGGGAAAAAGAGGGAAAACTTCTCGGTTAGCTTCGAAAGATCAAGGGGAAACTCAAGGTACCACTTACGAGCTCGGAAACTTGATGAATCGTCGGGTTGATGGCGGCGGAGATCTTGCGGCGTGCGGAGCTCTCGGTTGCGGCGTTTTGGGGCACGAGAGCAGGAGCTTGATGCGTGGGAAGAGGCGGCGGGTTCCTGGGGACCTTATAAGAGGGTCGGCTCGGTCGATTTGGCAAGCGAGGACGCGTAGCGAGGATGGACTCGATCCTGGTCATGGAGTCCGAGCCGGATACGAGAGGGAGAAGGAGCGATGGGACGCTGACAGGCGGGGTCGAGCTGTCAGCGAGTGCAGGCGCGAGGCTGAACCCTCGGGCGAGACGGAAACGGCTACGCTCGCGCGAGGCTGGACCCTCGGGCGAGACGGAGACGGCGATGCTCACGCGAGGCTGGAGCCTCGGGCGAGATGGAGACGGTGATGCTCACGCGAGGCTGGACCCTCGGGCGAGACGGAGACTGCTACGCTCACGCGAGTGCAGCGCCGAGGCTGGACCCTCGGCTCAGCGCGGGGCTGCGGCGCTGCGCAGGGCTGCTGGGCCGGGCGGCGCGGAGCTGCGACGCTGCGCGCGAGCTGGGCCGGAGCGGCGGCCCACGCGGGCGGGAGAGAGGGGAAAGAAGCAGGCCGGCAAGAGGGAGGGAGCGGGCCGGCCAAGGTGGCTCGGGCCAGAAGGGAGAAAGGGGAAGGGAGAGAAGGAAAATTGTTTTCCAATTTCAGATTTGATTTTTCAAATGCATTTTCAAATCTTTTTTGAATTCAAACAACTTTTGAACTAAAACCACACATCACAAAAATAAAATATGCACCAGCATGTATGCATCAACATGATCTTTGGCCTAGGATTAATTTTAGCTTTTGCAAATAATTTATTAACTAAGTTTTATGCAACACACAAAATGCATAACTAAATCATATTGCCTATTTTTAAATTGATGCAAATTTTGGGATGTTACAACTTCTTCGTATGTTAAACAAGAATAATACAAAATTAGTCAAAAAAGGTTGTAATAATCGAAGGCAAAGAAAGGATGCAGCTGAGATACCTTCAGAATGCCAATACTCTATAGAGGCAACGGTTGTTTGCTGCATTGTAGACAGTTCACAAGCCACCTTCTACTTGCAAAAGTCCAAAGATCTTAGGGCTGCAGCATGTATTATCTCTGAAAAAACAATTGTGCCAATGAGCTTAACAGGTTTGGAGGACCAACCTACTCTAATTCAAAAGGAAACATGATGGATGTGGAGTTAAAACAAATAGGCATTGAATTAACTGCTATAGGTTGTTTGGATAAAAAGGTTCAAAAAATTCATACAACTTTGCTCTGAACCATTAGGCATGATTTTACATAGCCGTTGCTCTGACCAGAACCATAGTTATTGATTACCATGCTAAAAAACTAAATTATTGTCTATTAGCAAGATTTTCTTCGGATAGGTAGATGGTAAAGTATAATAGAACTAATGGACATGGAATTTATTTTCTTTTGATTCGGCACGCAGGGAACTAATGGGCATGGAATTTATTTCCTTTTGATTCGACACGCAGGTGCATTTCTCAAAGGAACCTCAAGGTAAAGTATAATAGAAGCTATAGGTAGATGGTAAAGTATAATAGAACTAATGGGCATGAAATTTATTTCCTTTTGATTGTACACGCACGTGCATTTGTCAAAGGAACTTTAAGGCAAAGTATAATAGAAGCTAAAAATGCAGTACGAAATATGATTCGAATAGATAAACCTGAAATGAATCATTACAGTATAACTGGAATTCCAAGGAGTACTAATAAGTTCAAGGACGTTCATATTTTGGTGTTTGGTAAACTAACCTTTTTGGGAAGAATGAAGTTGATGATTTGTCAGCATAGGGGGTGGATCTTATTTCTAAAGCAACCGAGGCTGAGACCTAAAAAATAATCAATGAAGTAAATAGCAGCCCGTAGGTGAAATCTGTAGAAAAGTACAGGTAAGAGTACAACTGAATCTGAAAAAACTTTGTGATCACTATGTACATATTCGTGTAATAAAAATTCTGCGAGGAGCACAAATATTTACAAAGTGGCCAAACTGTTTGTGATAAGGGAGCATATGAGACAAGGCCAATAAATGAGGGGGATAATCTTGCTTCACCTGGCAGAAGGCAAGAAGCGGATACAAAGAGGGCTGGCACTCCACGGCAGGAGGGGGCGCCCCGTGTAGGCTGCCTGGTGGCCGACTCCCCCATGCTATGGCCGCCTCAGCACACCAGGTCGGTTTCATTCTGCTGCGGTGAGTGGGGGAAGGGCAGGCGCGGCCACGATCACCGGCGGGATCATCATGCAATAATGTTTTAGTTTCCAAAATGCGATTATCGATTAGTAGGAATATGGAAACCAGAGGTCAAATTATACAAGGGAGGCAACTATTACAGGAAACTAAACCAGAAGTTCAGATTTTATTCGTAAAAGCTAGCTCTAGCAACATAGCATGTGACTCTACTCTATGTATAAGATGTAATACAGTTTAGGTGATTGATTAAGACACAAAACAGTTATCTATGATTGAGAGGCTGATCCCTGATCAACATGTGGACTAAGGCAGGTCCCTTTTTTTTGTTAGCACAGATACTCATAATAGGTATGTAGGTGACATTTAGACTGATGGCAATAAAACTCTAAAAATACAAGCAGAATCTCGAGGCTAATCCAAATAGAAAATCAAATGGAATGTTATGTTGTCAGTTTAGATAGTTATGAAAATTATATGAGGTTTGTCATGTTCTAATAGTCATGAAAAGAACTTTTTGATATAATATCGAGAGGACTATCATGCTGAACATACATACTTTTTTTTATTGTGTTAGTGTGAAAGGAATGCTTATTATTAAAAAAAACTCACATGAAGACTGCATGGCCTATAAACAGGTTGTGAGCTATAAACAGAGATGGGGGGGGTGAGGGGGGGGGGGGGGGGGTGAGCAAGTGAGTGGGGGACAGGGAGAGGAACAGATAGATTTCTATCTGGTATGGTTCGTTGCTAATCTGTACCAACTGATCTGGGAAAATAGGGAGACCTTTTGTAGCAGGTGCTGTTCGAAAAAATATATAAATTCGATGACTATCGTAGATTAGTTAGTCAAATTTTTTCTTGGTTCCTTTATTTGTCACGTACATGCAGAATACGTAAAGTATTCATCACCTTCTTTGTGTACAGAAAGGGGAAAACCTATAACTGAGAAAAAGGCATGGGACTGCACAAATTAGAAGTATACCTCTTTTGTTAAATAAAGTGTACATCAGAATTCATGGCTTGCTGAATTGAAGTAAATAAAATACTTGGTGACGAAATAGAGAATTTAGTAGGTCACAACACAGGAATGTTTGGAAAAAAAAATAGAGCCGGTGAAGCTTTTGTAAGTAACTGATGTGCTTAAAATAAAATCTATCATTAACTATTTATATTAGATGCTGAAGTAATAAATCAGCTCAATAGCCATGGGCATCATTGAGAAGGCAACTCCACGCCATGGGCGTGTTCTCATTAACAAAAACCAAAGTAAAATAGAAACGCAAAAATCAAGAACTGTGGTAATTAACTGAAAACACGATAAATCTTACCCGAGGGGAAGGGAATCTGCATCATCAGCTAATAATATCATTATCTGGCAAAAAATACACAGATGCTGCGTGAGGCCATGTAACAAAAATAGAGATCAGATTGTGTTTGAAAGCGTGCAAATCATAGTATTATAGTAAAAAAAATATCTAGGTGATATATAAAGGGCGTAACCTAAGGTTAAGTAGACAGTATTATATAAGGCAATGCGAATTGGAAAAAATATAATCGCAACATTATACTGCCCAACATGGTCGAATCTGTTCGGGAAAGAACCAAAAGGACTAAAGCAAGGAGGGGGCATACCTTTAACACTGAGGTGTCTCTAATAGTGACTCGTCGCACAAGCATCATATGAGAATGCAATATACTTGGACCAGTGCCAAGTAAAAATAAAAGACAGTATTCATGGGTGCTAACATCTAGTATTTGCAGAAGTAGAATTGAAAAGGTATCGACATTTAAGGAAGCAGAACAGTAAACGCGGCACAATAGGCCATACCATTCATGTCGGACCAATCAAAGACATATCTCACTATTTATTCCTGCAAAAGGCATCAAAAAAATAGGAATTAAATTCATAGGCAGCAAGGTATCATGTTTCGAACAAGAATTACGCAATCTAAGTGGTTGGGTTGAACAAGAACTCACTATCTATCTTCCTAGTTTGTTGTATCTGCTGCAACCATTTGTCCATCAGTCAGATACTCATCTATCTCTGTAGCATATAAACCAGGAAAAAGATCTTTGTCCCGGATTATTTTGTTTGCATAACTCGGCAATCAAGTTGGTTCGGTTCAACAAAAACTCGGCAACTATTGCCATAGCAGTGCAGGCAAGTGTACCCAAAAGTGGAACAAAAAGAAAAACCAGTAGTGGTGACAGAGAACCAAAATTCATGTGCTCCCACATTATCTTGTTTTCAAGAACTCCGCACTCAAGTTGGTTCGATTCAACAAAAACTCAGCAGCTATTGTCACAGCAACGCAGAAAACTATACGCAAAGGTGAAAGAAAAAGGAGAACCAGAAGTGGTAACACGAAACCCAAATGTAATGTAATTTTTGGGAATAGGGCATGCGCTGAGAACCAATAACATAATTTGACATCAGAAGCCACGATCAGCAACAATGATCAAAAGCCTAGAACCATCAAGAATATATCTTTCACTTATACGCAAATGTGAAAGAAAAAGGAGAACCAGAAGTGGTAACAGGAAACCCAAATGTAATGTAATTTTTGGGAATAGGGCATGCGCTCAGAACGATTAATATAATTTGACATCATAAGCCATGATCAGCAACAATGATCAGAAGCCTAGAACCATCAAGAATATATCTTTCACTTCACATGCAGTAAACAGAAGGTCAGGCCGCACATTCATGGGACTATTGACATCACAGGCAATGATTATAAGGAAGCATGTTTGGAACACAAAAAACAACGATCAAAGTAGAAACGAAGGAAATCATCAGAGGAGATGTCATCAAAGGCTAACATTTCATAACACAGGATAGAGTAGGTACAAAGATACGGGAAAACAAAGATGGTCAAATCACAACTGCCTTAATTATCAGGGAATAGGTACAAGGGGATGGCAAAAATACATGGAATATTCCTCATAATCATTGCCTCAGGTACGAACATAGTGTAGAGATGTTCAAGGAAGAATAATCATAGTCACTGACCTTTGCCTCAGTTGTGGTAAAAACGAAGCAGATGTAAAGCACAGGGACAGGTCCGCGCCGAGAGCCACGCGAAGCTAAACCAATCAGAAGGGAGAACGCAGGCGTGGACCAATGGGAGAATTTAGGGCGACGTGGCCCAGGCCATGATCATCACAGCAAACACTAAATAGAATATTTACAACATAATCATCACAACACCAGCCCATTCCCGAAACTAAAAACGAAAATGTAATAGGAAGGCAAAAGCACAACAATCATTGACACGGTGAAGTGGTCAGCTATGTGGCATAATGACCGCGTCCTCTGGGGATCCAATCCAATGGAGTAGGCCGCACGTACAGAACAGGCAAATAAACTGTAGTTTTAGCCATATTAGATTGGTAGGAGAAATGGGAAACAACAATAGATGTTGGGCGAAATTGAGCTTACCCATTTGCATCGTTTGATCAAGAGCCATCCCCTCGTTTGATCAAGAGCCATCCTCTTCAAATCTCAGAGGCAACGAAGAATCATGCAAGGAAACAACATTATCACACTTGAAGGGGATCTCCCGCAGGGAGAGATAGGGGGGGAGAGAGAGAGAGGGCAGGGAGGAAACCGCATTGGGGATGACGCAAGGCACATCAGAGCGACCAAGACCAAGCAGCCTTGCGGGGGGTGCCTGTGCCGGCGGTCGTTGCCACGACCCCGTGGCTGGGAACCAACCTCCTGCTGGAGCGAACGCAAGCCTCACGGCGACGTTTCGCAGCAGCGCAACAGCTGGGCGAGGGTATGGCCGTCGCGCCGCCCGAATCGCCGGTGCTACAGCCCGACCAGCACGGCACAAGGTCGGAAGACAGGGAGAGGAAGGGGAAGGGGGAGAAGAGGGCAAGACAGTGTTATATATGGTCGCCGGTGAACAAGGGCGGAACCCTAGTTCGTCGCAGCGGCGATGCCTGGCCGGAAGACAGGGAGAGGGAGAGGGAGATGACGGGAAGGCACCGTTACCTCCGCCCGCCGGTGAACAGGGTTGGAAACCCTAGATCGGCGTGGCGGCGATGCCGGGGATGGGTGCCATGGCCGATGTGTCGCGGTCGGAGGTGGAGCGGAGAGGTGGCGTCACAGTCGGGCCCCGTCGGCGGCTGGTGGCGGCGTGGTGCTGCAGCACGGTCGTCGCCGTGGCCGTGTCGCCCCGCTGGAGGCCACGCGAGGGATGGGAGAGCAGAGCGGGGGGGGCGGCGGATCTGGGGGGGAGGGGGGCTCCCATGGTAGCACGCCGGCGCCGGCCATCGCCGCCTTGAGAGGGAGAGGGAGAGGGAGAGAGAGAGAGGAGAGCGAGCGGTCGCCTTGGGTGGCGCCATCGTGCCGTGTGCCGATGGGCCGGCCTGGCCACCACAGCCATCACGGTCGCCCACCCGCGAGGGGAGAGGAGGAGGCGGAGGCCGGCGCAAGGGGAGAGGAGGAGGAGGAGGCCGGCCACAGCCACCTGCGGCCGCCGTCGCCGCCCTATCCGCGCGGGGTGGAGAGGATGGGGAGGCGTGCGTGTTTTTTTTTTGACGGGGGAAAGAGTGGAGAGGAAGAGGGCGGCGGGGATGGATTTACGGGAGGAGACGGAGGAAAGCTTGCGCGTACGTGGACCAATGGGTGAATTTGGGGCGACATGGCCCGGCTGGCCGCGCGGCGCTCCTTCGGTGAATGTAAGAGTAAATTAGATATTTGTATGCGTTGTAAAAAAAAAATTGCATGACCTTGCATATCTAGATCAAACCAGAGTGGGGCGTTGGCTGCCACCGCAGCCCTCAGTGACCCTGACTGGGACCTCCACGCGTCCCGCACCGCCAACGGCGCTGCTCCAACTCCGTTGGCAGCTGCTGCTGCTCCAAGGCCAAGCTCGGATGGCGGCACATGGATCTACGACACCTCCCATCCACGGCTTGGAGGCGTCGGCGAGAGGCTAGGGGAAGGGCCTCCGAGCGACTGGCGGTGAGCGAGCGGGCTGCCATCGCTCCGGCGGGCCGGAGGCCACTGAACTCTCACGCGTGGAATAGATTGGCAGCTGGCCGGCTGGTTGTGAAAGGCAAGAACACCGACGCGAGCGAAGCCCAGAACTCCGGATCCGCGCGCCGTCGAGTGGCCCCGTACAACGCTGTTGGAGCCGACATCTCAGCCTCGGGCAACGGGCCTTCTCCGTCGTCTCACTAGACGACGGGGCCTTCGTCTACTGGCGTCGGTGGGGGGTTTTCGGCAAAAACTGCATCGTGGAGACGGGTGAAATAGACTCGTTGTACGTGCCCTAAGAGCTGTACCGTAGTAGAGGTGAAGAAGATCTTTCGCGGATATACCTAGTAGCTATATATAAAGGCGACTGGCCGTTGCCAATTGCACCATCCAAGCTCACAACAAACAAACAAGACCAAAAGGGTTAGCTAGCTTGCACGGCACGGGTATACTACTGCTAGTCGCCTAGTCTACATACTGTACATAGCAAGCAGATCAAGATCAAGGATCATCGGAGACGACGATGTTCCGGTGGAGCAACAAGAGCCCTCCTCAGGCCGCCGGTGCCGTGGTGAGAGCGGTGGCCGGCGGCGGGGAGGTGGCGGTGCAGAAGGTGGACAAGATCGAGCAGGTTCAGTTTCTGAACATGGTCTCCAGGCCATCGGTTGACGTCGACCGGGAGGCGGAGAAGTTCATCAGGAAGCAGAGGAGTATGTGGTGATCGATGTGGTCCCCATGTGCGCTGCTCTGCATTAGCTCCGGATAGAACCCCGGCGTGCCGTCGTCGTCGAGATGCACCCAATAAGCATCGTGTATATATATATATATATATATATATATATATGCTCGGATTGATAAGGACGCATATACTACTCCGTCCCATAAAAAGAGTCGCTATGGGATGCGTGCTAGTCAAACTTGCTCAACTTTGACTAAGTTTATACAAAATGTATGCAATATTTTTATCTCCAAACAATTTTATTATAAAAATATATTCAAAGATCTATCCAATGATACTAATTATGTAACATAAATATTAATACTTTATTAGATATATTTGGTCAAAGTTAAAATCTGTTGACTTTTTGGGAAGCGAGAATGACTCTTTTTTAGGGACGGAGGGAGTATATAATTAGCAATTTATAGATGTGTGACTTATTAGAGTTGACCTCAGCTATCCCCATGCATGTATGATCTCCTCGTATGCGTGAATTATGTGTATTATACTTCTACAGTAAAGAGGAATTCTCATACAAATCAGCCTGTCCGCCCCTACAAAGTTTCCTCCATCAGTAGGCAGTGGCTTCAAAAAGGAGCGATTGAGATCCTTCTAAAGGTAGAAGACGACCTCTCCCCACAAGAGATGGGGCAGGAATCAATAAACGGGTCTCTTTTCCTCTTCTAATCACACTTCTCCCTCCTCAATAATATTGGTTAAGGAATAAGGATTCGAATATTTAAACTAGACATAATATCGCCGGTCGCATCTGTGTGTGGCGGCGCAGCGCGAGTGTGTCTAGTTTTGATTGCCCCATAATATTGGTTAAGGAATAAGGATTCGAATATTTAATGCCTGCCATGGCTGAAGACGCCCATAGTATATTAAACCCAAACCCCTAACCCCACCAATGTGTTAAAGCAAAAATTAGGGAGCAGTTGGAGGTTGAAGACAAGGACAAAAGAGTCATTTCACACTTTCTCTCTTCGTAAAATATTTGGTGCAATGTGTTACGACAAATGGATAGAATTTTATAATGGTACTCGGTAAATTTCTCTCCTTGCAGTGTCCATCCTTACAAATTTATCCTATAGCAAAATTTTCCTTTTATTTATGTTGTATATGAATGACATTAGCTATATATTCACAAAAAATGCTATTAGCTAGAATTAGGTAATTTTCCACCACACATATTTCTGTGTAGCAGTACTTAAAATTTAACCACGTATCTTCCATTTCTGGTGCCCTTAGACAGATAGGTTGAATTGATGGAGGAGTAAAATGTGCGTAAAGAGCGCAGCTAACTGGGCTCAAAATGGAAAGGGCTTGGGCTTTTGTTTATGTCCATATCCATCGATCAATGAAGCCTACAAAGCCCATATCTCTTCGTCCAAACCCCAATCTCATGGGGACATTATTATTTTTATTTGTATATACAGACAACAAGGCATGGGGTTCTCATGATAATCCGACATGTTTGAGCCAGCTAGCTGCAAACATCGGCCATGTGTTGACAGTGATGCAGCAATGGGGGAGATCGTCCTTTGGCTTGGTTCAGCAACAGCTAACAAGGCTGCACAGTGAGCTGGAGAACGTGAGAAGGCAGTCTTTGCATTCTAGGCCGTCGAGGCATGAAAGACACTTGATGGTGAAAATGTCTGAACTACTGTCAAGAGAAAAGTGTATAGAAAAACAGCGTTCAAGAATTGAATGGCTTAAAGAGGGTGACAATAACACAGCATTTTTCTAAGCAAAATCAAAAGAGAGGGCAAAAACAAATCGAATTGTTACTCTATGAAGAGAAGATGGTTCGGTAGTGTCCACCCAGGAGGAAGAACTGGGAGGTGAAGGCCATGAAGTTTTACATACTCTCCATATAGAAAATAGATGTCGTTCATGACAGCGACACGATCTGCAAAGCATAACTTTGACCACTTGTTTTTTTTTTGAAAATATTTGTTGTAAAGTGGTAGATGTATATTTTTATGAAAGTACTTTTCAAAACAAATTTATTTATATGATTTTTACATCTCTAAACTCAATAATTTAAAAGTTATTCATGATTTATATTCTTAATGTTTGACTTAAACCTTGTCCAAAACGACATATATTTACTATATAGAAGGAGTACAACTCTTCTCTAGGCAAGAGGTATTGAACCCAGGCCCGATTCTCAGTTGTGTACCTACAAAAGTAACTACAGAGATGAACGACTTCCTAGGGAGACCATTCACAGCAAAAAAGGGGAAAGAGGCGTTCTTCATGATGGGTGGGTGCAAACAAAGCACTAGGACCCAGATGGACGACTAGCGGCAGGCTTCTATCAGTTTCACTGGGCAACAGTGGGTCCAAGTATTACAGCAGTGCTGGAGTTTTTGAATGGAGGTATTATGCCGGAATCTGTTAATAGTACTACTATAGTGCTAGTTTCGAAGGTCAAAAATCCGCAATAGACCGATGAAATAGGACAATTTCTCTTTGCAATGTGGTCTACAAAATCTGTGCAAAAGTTTTGGCCAATAGATTGGGTTGTCTGGATGATATTATCTTTGAGGAACAAAGTGTGGCTTGCAACATCAAGTAGGCTAGCGTCAAAAGCTCCGCTTAGTGTGTTGCTAAGTGCCTTGTAGATTTTCAATAGGCTATTAAACTCCCCTCCCATAGACATACTAGGACCTTTCAAAGGGTTCAAGAAGTTGGCATACCATAATGTCTTTCATAGAACCTCTCCACAACAGGGAAGTCCTAACCATCAAAGGTAGTCTAAGTGTTTGCCAAAGGCCCCAGAAACCTATCTTAAAAAATTATAACTAAAAGCATAAAAGTAGAGGCCAAGTTAATATATATAGCAGAGGATTACAGCATTATCGCGATATATTTTACCGAGAGATCAAGAAGTAAATATATTATACAACACGCTTCAGGCATGAATGGATCTCGTTAGACAAGAACATACACAAATATCGAAACCATGACATGCATGCTTATCATCTAGCATTCGGTATAGAAATATTCACCTTGGCTTTAAAACGTTCGGTAAATAATGAAAAATATGTAACTCGAAGTTGCATCTGAAATGAGTGCAAAGAAAATCTCCATAGGAGTTTCCCTAGGATTCTACCCGGTAGGATCACTATTTTCATTACATAATATAATTAATGATTTGTGATAGAAGGCATGAATATATTTATGTTACTACAGAAAGGTGGGTGATAAATAATTTAATTGATTTAATTATCCTATGATTCCAGCAAATTTGATTATGTCCACAATCAAATAGTAGTAATATATACTTTCTCGGTTCCATATTTAAGGACACTATGTGCAGCTGTCTTAGCTTTCATTTTATTGGAAACTTCAAGCGTGCCGAAGAACATACCTTTAGACATGTGTCTTCATGAAGCATGACATATATATGAGCCTTCGTGTAGGTGGCCTCCTTGAGCATGAGCAGCAAGACCTGAAAAACAAAGTTATCAATTGTCAAAGAGACCTGAAAAACAACACAGGTTTGCTTCAGGAAAGATGATAACGATGCGCTACGCACCGAGAAGAAAGGGAAGCATGAACCTGCAAGCAGGGGCCAGTAGGTAGGAGAGGTTGCTACTGCAGGAAAAGGAGGCTACTTGGTCAGCATGGAAAGTTGCTTGATCGTGTGTTCTTTGGTGAACTGCTGATCCAGCTCGCCTTGCCAACAACGATGGCTTTACTGTGAAGCATTTAGAAAATAAGGTTCTGATCTAGGGGAACAAACAAGGCACTAATCTGCACAAGAAATATTTCATAATCACTAGGCAAACCTATAACAACCGCATATTGATCCCTTGGTTCATCCACACATGTCTGTGTGGGACCAGAAATAAAAAGGAAAATATGTTCTTCGAGTCATGCTTAAACACATCATGAACTGTAATGCGCAGCCTGAAAAAAAATGAAAATGGGGTCAAAACATCAGCAACAGAGAAGCAAGAGGTAGCAAATTATATCTACACCTATTACTTTCATTTTAGGACGGTGATATTAGTTCAACATTTTCGTATAAATTTCCACACTAAGAATATGGAACACTGATTACTTCATAGTCTAATCCATGAAGTTAGTTGGATCTATTCTTTTAGGCAATGTGCATCAGAAAGATAATACAATCATGTGGTCAAGCATATGACCTACCTTCTTCACAAACGCAATATGTATGCTCTCTTGTAGGTATAAGACTTTGGGCACCCATGGAAATTCAAAGGTATGGAAATACATCATGAGACTAATCATCTGAATCAAAAGGTCACCTCCAACAACAATTTTTGTATGTCTCAATTGATGCAAGATCAGGATGGCTATGAAAACTATGCATCACAACAGGCACGCCGAGATCTGGCTATGGTCAGGAAAGGTACCCTACTGGTCTGAGGAGAAAATTGCAGTTATTAGTGCAACCGCAAGATTAGACTGAAAAAGATGCACGCGCCTTCTTGTTATGAAGCAGCAGGCAAGTGTCGTCGCCGGTGCCCAAAATGTCAACAAAAACATTACAAAAGCAAGTAGAGCACAAGAAAGAACAAGATTCATACCCAAAAACTCAAAGACACAGGAGAACCAAAAGGGCATGCACACAACCAAAGTGTATGGCAATGTAATCCTTGGGAATAGGGCATGTGCTTAGAAGCAATAGTATATCATCTGACGTCACAGGCAATGATCACAAATAATGAACAAAGGGAGAAATCATCACAGGCTATGACATTTCATCCTAAGATCTCATAATTAAGAACGAATTCTAGTCGCATCCATCGGATGCGGAGATTAAACAGTGAAGGCAATTAGAAGCGAAGTAGCGCCTGCTTTTAGTGGAGAATCAGATGGCATTTGTAGGAGTAAAATAGTTGTGACTAAATAGGCAATGAATAGTACCTTTCATTGGTGTGTCTAAACTACACAAAACAGAATAGGTAGGAATGAATGGAAGAAAACAGAAGCAACCAATTGACCATTGCCTCAACTATCATGGGAGATGCAGAAAGAGATGGCAAAAATAGTATCAACACTGGCCATGGTCATCGTGTAAGTTGTCAACATATGTCATGAGCATTGCCTCTGGCATCTAAAAAAGAAAGAGATGTAATATGAGGAAAGATAGACCATGATTATTACATGGAACATGAAACCTAATGTATGGTGCAATCATCATAGCAGCATCACATTCCCTCAATTTTAAACGTAACAAGAATACAAAATCCTACTCATCACTGCACATGACTGGAATGCAAACAAATATCAGAACTATTGTGCACATAATGTAAAACAAATATCACTGACATGCTCATGTGCTCAAATCTCTATCATAATAGATGTCTGCTCTCAGATACTACCGAACCGAGGAGATGAGGACTTACAGAACAACAAAAATTCATAGAAGCTCACAGTAACCATGTAGATTGGTAGGAGAAAAAGAGGAGAACACCAGATCTATGGCAAAATCAAGCATGTACCCATGCATATGTGTCGGGGGTCCGCAAAAGGGGTACCCCCAATCAACGCAAACAAATAGGGGAAACCTAGAACACCGGTTGATAACAGACCTAACTAGTCTAACCCCCTAAAAAGCCGACCCACCGAGGCCTACGACGCTGGCCCACCGAGCCGAGCCCTCCAAGCTAGGCCTCGGGCGCGCGTTCGTTTTCTGTCTCGCCCGAGCCCTCCAAGCCAGGCCTAGGGCGCGCGTTCGTTTTCTGTCTCGCCCGAGCCCTCCATGCCAGGCCTCGGGCGCACGCTCGCTTTCCGTCTCGCCCGAGCCCCCCAGGCCTCGGGCAAGCGCTCCACTACCCTTCGAGCCCCCTACAGCCGAACACCACACCTCGAGACCCCACGCGGGGACCTCGAGCCTCTCTGGCACAGCGGCCTATCCCTCGAGACGCGTTTTGCCTCCCTCAAGCGGTGCAGACATCGGATGCCAGCCCCATACCGCGCACTTAATTCATCCACCTACTCCAGTCACGTCCTCTGTAACACAACGTATGCCACAGTGGTCCGGGGCAGAGTCAAGTCTCGTTTTCACCACAAGTATGGGCGAAAAGGCACCAGTGAAGCACTGTTAACCCACGCCCTACACTGTGGCATGTCCAAGCCACGCCTCGAGGCCCAGATGCCTGTCGCTCAATCGATTTTCACGGGACTTGCCCATACCTGCGGGGGCTCAAGCCCCCCGTAGGCGCCGCCTCGAGGCCAGCTCCGCGCCCCTCGAGCCCTAACTACTTTCATGCTATTGGAGGACAGGTACCCCAAGACCCGGAGGGGCCCCGCCACGTCCTGTACGTTCCGGGATGGGCGCTGCACGGCTTCCACCTCGCCGCGCCTCCACGTCCGCGCCCAGGATGGAGTCCACGCTTCAAGGACGCTTCAACAGCAACGCCCACGTCGGCTACAATGTCTTCGACAAGACAGGGTTCCTACCCTTCTTCGTAAGGGACACAATACACCCCGACACCTGTAATACCCTTGTGTAACCCTGGCCTCCCCTTGCTCTATAAAAGGGGACACCAAGGCCCTCATTCCTTCGGTCAGGAAGGGACACGTTAAGACACGAGTCCACACACACACGAGTCAGGACTCCGGTCCACGCTCATTGAGCTTGTATTCGCCCCTGTACAAGCACTTAGGTGCAAGTAATACAAGAACCTCCTCCCCCGCTGGACGTAGGGCCTTCTTTGCCCAAACCAGGATAAATCCTTGTGTCCTCTTGCATCGCCATCCAGGAAGAGAGCACGCGATCACATTACTCGTTGGTGTCATACCCCCGGGTTCGAAACACCGACAATATGGCACATCAGGAAGAGAGGGAGATGAAAAGAGAAAGAGAGGGGGAGTAAACCAACGAGCGGACAAATCGAGGGAGAGTAGAGCCACGCCAACTATGTAGGAGCTCAGATGGACGGGGAGGGCGATGGCTGCCTGTCGTGCAGCACTGCGATGTGGGGTCGACACAACCCGCGCCGTGCCCGAACCACACCGCGTGCTGGTTGCGCAACGTCGTGCTGCAAGGGGCATTCGCGCGGGGGGGGGGAAGAGGGGAGCCGATCACCTCTGCTAGAGGTGGTTTACCGCCGACCGCCGAGTGCCTCTACGCGGGGATCCGTTTGCCGGGGTGCGGCCACCGGGGGGAACCCGTTGGGACGACCGGAACCAACGCAAGGAGGGAGCCCATGGGGTCAGCTCGCGATGGAGAGGCGAAAGCGAAACCCTAGGTTGTCGTACGCATCGGGAGCGGGTGCTAGAGGAATATGGAGAAGAAGGGTCGGGAAGGGAAGAGAAGCGTCAAAGAGAAGCAAAAGCTCGCATGTATATATTTGTCATCTACCAATTTTGAGGATAAGCCATATCGAAACAAGGAGAAGCTTCAAGCAGAATTTAGCGGGGGCGATCACAGCCATCGGATGGGGAGATGCAACGACTTAGGGAATTCAAGGAGACATGGCACCAGCTTCTGTGCGAGAAGCTAACACAAATTGTAGGCATAAATAAGGCAAGCCCAATAGCCCACTAAAATACTATCATCACTCGTCCCGCACCAAATATATATACAGTAGCATCCCTCCTTGACACCCTCCTCCCGTTATACATCCACTCCAGCCGCCACCCCCACAACTCTACACTTTGACGCCCATCCTTACAGCTTTCTAAGGTCAGTTGCATCATCTCCTCCATCAGCACCCGCGCGCCAGTGGTCCAAGATGATGAATGATAAGGTTAGGTGTCGAATCCTCCCATTTGTTTCCCTTTTTGTCCTTTTCCAATCCTTGTGGCCTTGTACATCAAGTTGAAAATGGAATAGATCTAGATTTTGTGAATCAAGTCAATGGATCGATTTAGATCAGGATTCTATTAATTTTATGACAACGGGCTACCTTTGCAAAGAGCTCCCATGGTTGTGCCACCATGTCAGATCCGTCACAGCCCTCCCAGATCCATATAGCCCCATATTCCATGACGGATCTACTGCAACCCTTATTGGATCCCAAGCCTTGTCGTCGTGATGTATCCGTCAGTGTCCTCGTCGGATCCAAAACCCCGGCGCCGCGCTGGATTCGTTGTAGCCCTCATGGAATCCGCAACTCCGCCACTATCATATTTGCGCTTCCTACATCTGGTCATACTGGATCTACTAGTGAGAAAGGGGCATCACGCAGTGGAGAGGGAGGAGTGCGCTGCCGCGCAGGTGAGAGGGACACGCTCTGCTGCAAGGGTGAGAGAGGGGTGCTGCATGGGGGAACAAGAGGGGCATCGCATAGGGAAAGAGGAGCACCACATCGGGGGGAGAGAGGGGTGTCGCACGTGGTAAGGGAGGGGCACCGCGCGGGGGAGAGAACTAAGATTAAAGTGGAAGAAACCCTAACTCCTCTTATTTATATAAGTCCCGTAGAGGTTTGATTTGGGCTTTGGCTAGGCCTTTGGCATGTTCACAAGGTGGGCCTTTTAAGGGTCTCCATTTGTGGAGACGAGCCTCTTAAAAGGCCCGCCTCCATAAATCCATTTTAGGAGGCAGATGATTTTTTGCCGCCTCCATAACTCTATTTTAGGATAGTGCATTTTTTACTGCTTCTATGAATAAAATGTTCACCTAAAAAAACTAGGTATTTTAGGAGGCGATTGGACTTGTTACCACCTCCATTAATGATTAGGTTATGTCTAATGAAATCATGGATATAGTCGTAGGGATCAGTGGTGGAGGGCTAAGGTTACGCAAGTGGTATGGGTGATCGGCTGAATACCGGGCCTCTCACCTCACTACTATATTTTAAAATAGAAGGATATGTAGAGGAAGAGAGATATGAAGGAACTTAATTCCCTCAGTACATCATGAGGTAGTTTACATATGCGTCAAGTCAACAATTAGATAGATTTTCTCCAATCTAACAAATCAATTGCTTAAGCCAATCTCTTACATTTTCAACTAACAATGTCTGATCATGTCAGCTTCTTGTTCCTACAACTATATGTGTGTCCCTGCATGACAAATCTCCCTCTTCCCCTCCATAAAGTAGCTTTTTCATGTGCTGGAACATGGTTAAGCACTTTTAGAAATCCTCTAAATCCTCCCATGAGTCCACTAACACTGATTGGTCGCTCCACTAGACGAACACCTATCATCTATCATAATTTGATCATGCCTTGAGTGTGCGCTCTAGACATGGAACGGTGGCACCATTATGAATTGTCGATAAAGGAGGTGGCTAGGATGGAGGCCCATTGATGATTTTCTTGAACAATCCCACATGGAGCACATCATGAATGTAGGAACCTAGAGAAAGACAAAGTTGGAACATGACCTAATAATTGATCTCCTAGATGAGCGTTAGGGCCCATAGTAGCAAGGACTGAGCTTTCCACGAAAAGCAGATGTCACAGATGTCACTGGACGTTGTCGAAGAAGAAGCCAATTCCAATCTCCCTCATTGAAGGTCATAGCTCCATGATGTCAATCGTAGGTAGTGCCCGCTTAGCCGTAGCATGTGCTTGTTCAAGTCAGTCCTTCACATATGGCTAACAATCCTCCAGATCAGACATGGCATGTGCAGCCGCCAAACACAGAAATCCCTTAGCTCATATATACAAGCAAATGGTGAGGGGCTTGTGTCCATAGATGATCTTGAATGACATGTTGTAGACATACTTAGCCTAAGGAATCCTGCACAACCACTGGTAGTGGCAATCACCATGTGAAGCACCATAGTACATGGTGATGACCTTGTTGGAAGCTTCTAGTTGATCATCAGATTAGGAATAGTAAGTCGTCATCATGTTCAACTTGGTGCCTATTGCCTGGAACAAACAATACTAGAAGGCAAAGGTGAACATCACATCCCTATCAAAGATGATGGAAGTAGGAATGTTTTGAATGCATACAACATCCATTAAGAATGATAGAGCTACAAATTTGGCAGAATATGGGTGTTACAACAGGATGAAGTGGTCATACTTGGATAACTGATCCACACTATCATGACCATTGACTTATCACCCACTTTTGGAAGACTCTCCATGAAATCCATGGCAATATCCAACCAAATTTTTGATAACCCTAGAAGAGGAAGCAGTAACTCGAATGGATGGAGGTGCTCAGACTTATTGCATTGGCAGGTAAGGCATCCATGCACAAACTCTTAGACGATGGAGTATGTGTTTGGATTGTGAAAGTCGCACTTGAAGCGATGAAGGGTGAGCTAGACTCATTTTTGCTTGTTGTAATGTATGGCTTGTAGGAGTTGTTGGAGGAGGGACAAGCCTAGTGGAACTTACATTGACAATTGTAGGTGACCATGTCATCCACCACACTCCATGGTCCTCCTCAAGAGCCTACCATAATCTGCTCCTTGAGAGCCATGGGGGTAGGGGTATAATCAGCTAGCCACATGGACAGACTCGATGATACTAAAATTATCCCCAACACGGCAAGCATGGATCCCACATCGAATCATAGTGGGATAGGGTATCCATTGTTCTATTCTTGTTGCCTAGTTTGTACTCCACCCTAAAATCAAAGCCAAGTAGTTTTCTAACCCAATGGTGATGTCGCATTATCATGAGGTGTTGGTCCAGGAGGAATTTTGGGCTATACTGGTTCGTCTTAGCGATGAATGGCTCATCGTCAATGTCGAACGTCTCTCGTCAAAAGACACTAGTGCATGGGACGCTTTCACCATTGTCATACTACACTAGAGGAGGCGTTGAGGCCCGTGCAATCCATTGCGGTGTCGAATATGAAGTTTCTAGTGGAGCTAGAGTTGAGCAGTTGAGGTGAGGACTATCTCCTAGAAGTACATGTGCACCTGCATCATTTAGAAGGTGTGGACGCCTGCAATACCATGTAGGGAGATCAGTGGATCCTCTACGTTGGAGACCAATTTCCTGGCCTCCGATTCATCATCCCAATTGTCATCCAACTCTAGCAAGAATATGTTCTTGTGCAAGTGTAAGTACAATCAAGCCCTAATTGTGGGTTTTGGTGATAATGACCACATGATTGGAGAACTAATGAGATTTACCAAGATGACAAGCAGGTTGATAATGATAAATGATGGTACATGTGTGTTGGTGGACCCCTCATACGTTATTTCATCGATTCCGGACTCAAAGTACTACAACAAGCCTTTTTCATATGTATTTGAGTTATAGGATTGTCGTACTATCAAGGGGGAATGCAAATATACTGCTATGGCTGAATGATATGTGCTCAAACCAACCCAAGCCATCCTTGTTTCTAACCAAAGACATATGCATAGAATTTTGATCTATCTCTGTCTGTCTGGTAGGCGCGGCAGTGCTGCCCAGGGCGCGGCAGTGCCGGGCCGCGGCACTACCGGGCTAAGGCCGGCACTGCCGCGACTTGCTTCAGTCGTTGGATGGCAGGGGGTATTTACTCAATCTCCTTGCCACCCCAACGGTCATCCACGACCATAACTCTTCTCCTACCTCCAGACAAGGCTTCCTCTCCCCATTGAAGGCCCCCAAGCTCTCTCTCACCTAATCTTCGATTCCCATTGATTCCAAGTGAGTTAGAGGCTCAAACCTTCACCAAAGAGAAGCCCTAGCTGAGATCTACTCCCTAGAGCACTTGATTTGAGCCATAGCTGGTGGATTTGCTTCTATTACTCTTGGGTTCTTGGAACCCTAGCTGGCTAGGCGTCGCCCTTGAGCTAGCCAACTTGTGTGGCGGCCTTGGGAGGTTTGTAATCACTCGTACAACTAGTATTATTACTCGTCACCTCAAGGATTTGGTTCCTTGACTTGAGAACGAGGAAGAGTTGCAAAGCTCATGACCTAAGTGGTCAACCTCAACAATGTGGAGGTAGGAAAGCCTTGGTGGCGAGCTGAACCACGGGATAAATCACTTGTCTCTTGTGCTTACTTGCTTTCATTCTTCATACTTGTGAGCTTGTGATAGATTCTAGGGTTTGGCCCGATCTACTTCATACTACATATTTGGCTTGGTTGAGTTGGTTCTGCTGGTTCAGGAAACCTAGTGTTACACTTCCATTCATATAGATTGGTTTTGTGTGGCTGGATTCGAATTGCAGGCTTGGCTGTGTCAGCGCGGCAGTACCGGGCTGAGGCCGGCAGTGCGGGGGAGCGGCAGTGCCGGGCTCAGGGCGGTAGTGTCGGGCTTCACTAATTAAGTTTCGATCTATGATTTTTGATAGGCCTATTCACCCCCCCCCCCCCCCTCTAGGCCGCACAGGTCCTTAGTGGTATCGGAGCCTGGTCTCTCACGCAGCACTTCACCGTGCGAGAGAATGGCCACCGATGAAGGAACGGGTAACGCTAGTATTGTGCAACCCACACTCGAAGTGGAAGTGCACACCACTAGCAGCAACGAAAGCGCCTCCACAGCAAGTGAAAGGACACTTCCTCAATTGGATGTGTCGGCCGGAGAGCTCGCAAGAAGAAAGGAAGAAAGAAGGTTGAGAAGAGAAGCAAGAGCCAAAGCAAGAGAAGATGCAGCAGCTCTCAAAGCTGGAGAAGAGAAGGCTCAAAGAAAAGAAGAGAGAAAGATTAGATGAGAAGAAAGAGCCAAGAGAAGAGAAGAAAAGAAGAAGAAGGAAGAGCTCCAAGCAAAGAAGAGTGTGAACTTGAGTGATGACTCAAGTAGCACCGAAGATGGAGACTATGACATCTCCTATCTCCCCAAGGGCAACAAGAAGAAGGAGGAGGAGACCAAGAAGTCATATGGAGCTGTATTCTTTAACTATTCTACTATGACTAACCATGATTCTAGGCCTCTCATCAATGTGCCCGTGGGCAAGTTACCTCGTTTCGATGGGGACTAACTTTGCCAAGTGCAAGCACATCATGAAGACCTATCTTATTGGTCTCCATCCAGGTATTTGGGAGATAGTGCACAATGGACTTGAAGCACCGTTGATCCAAAGTAACCCACTCAAGATGAATTCCGCAACATTCATCTCAATGCCCAAGCCACTAGTGTGTTACTTAGTGCTTTGGATGGTGATGAGTACAACAAGGTCATGGGAGTTGAGGTTGCAAAAGAGATTTGGGACACTTTGCACATTGTCATGAGGGAGTGGACAAAGTGAGGCAATCCAAGATTGACTTGTTGATGGCTAAGCTCAACCGGTTTGTGAGTTGTGATGGTGAAGGTCCACAAGAGATGTTTGATAGATTGATGGTCATTGTTGGCAAGATTAGAGGGCTAGGTGGTAGTGAAATCAATGATCACAAGGTTGTGAAGATCATGTTGGAAGCATACTCACCAAGGAATGAGACCGTAGTGACATTGATTAGAGACAAGAAGAAGTTTGAGCAATTCACACCTAGTGATGTGCTGGGAGGATCATTACCTTTGACATGCAAAGAGAAGAGGCAAATGAGAGAAGGAAGCTTGGGGAGTTGCAAGCTAGGCTAGATGGATGAAAGTCAAGGATGTGGCACTCAAGGCTAGCAAACCAACAAGGCAAGCAACATCAAGCAAGTCAAAATCAAGCAAGCAAGCCCAAGCAACAAAAGAAGAAAATAGAAGTTGAGGACAGCACATCATCCTCAAGTGAAAGTGGAAGTGAAGGTGAAGAATTTGAAGCAATTGGAGACATAGCTCTATTCATGAGAAGATACCGCAAGGGGCTCAAAAAGGAAGGATACAAGTTTGTGAAGAGAAGGTTTCCAAACAAGAAAAAGAGAACTTGTTACAATTGTGGTAGCACCGATCATTTCATAGCACATTGCTCACATGAGAAGAAGGACAACAATTTCAACAAGGGCAAGAAAGATGATAGAGCCACTTACAAGAAGCACAACAAGAGATATATGGGAGAAGCTCACATTGGACATGAATGGGACTCAACCGCACAAACCTCAAGTGAAGAAGATGAGAAGATAGCGACGATTGCATTTCAAAAGTCATCTCTTCACCAAGGCTATTCAACAACTTGTCCGATGATGGTGACTCCCACACTTGTCTCATGGCCAAGAAAGAGAAGGTGAAGAAGACTCACACTCCTAGACTTCTCTTCCACCTAGTGACATCTCTAGTAGTGAACTTAGTGATTCCTCTAGTGATGATGATTCTAGTGATGAAGAGATAAATATGATAACTAAAAATTGGACAAGAAAACCAAACTCTTTATCACTAAGCTAATGGTGGAATTAGAGAGTGTACAAGCTGAGTTAGCAATAAGAGAGGATGCCCTCATCAAATAAGAGGACCTCTATATTGCTTGCAAGGAGGCTCTTGCATTAGAGAGAAGTGAGTTGGACATCTTGCATGAGGCCTTGGCCAAAGAGCAAGATGAACATGCTTCCCTAACGAAGACTCATATTGCACTCAAGGAAAAGTATTGTGGCTTGGATAAAAAGCACAAAGAACTTGAGCTGCAATATAATCTTCTTTGGGAAAGCAACTCACCTCTCCCTAAAGCAAATGCCACTTCTATTCCCTCCACTAGTGAAGGTTGTGGAAAATGATATAATGTTGATTTGAATGCCTATTCCACTAACCTTGTGAACATGGAGGCCATGAGAAAGGAGATAGCAAGATTGACTAACATCATTGCAAGTGGTTGTGTTAAGTCTACCACAAATGCTAGTGAGAAGACTCAAGAGAAGAACAAGCATAAGTTCAAAAATGGAAGACGTCCTTCCATAAAGGATGGGTTGGGGCACAAAAAAGGAGCCAAAACCAATGGAAAAAAATAGTGAATGGCTATGAGTGTGTGAGGTTTGAGAAGAAGGGTCAGATTGGTACAGTTCAGCCTGCACAGACCATGGCAGTGCCGCGCCAGAAGGCGGCAGTGCCGGGCCCCAAGAAAGGGAAGGCTACCAGTTTCCCTTCTACTCAGTCTCACACACAGCACAAGCAGGTGCCCAACCAGAAGCAGACTTCTCAGAAACCAAAGGAATCGGTTTGGGTGACGAAAAACAAGTTTGCACATCAACCCAAGACCGAAGCCCCAAGGAAGAGCATGTCATATTGTTACATATTAGAACACAACAACAGTGGTAAAGTTGTTGCGAAATATGTTGGTGATAACAAGAGGACAGCCGACAAGTTTATTTGGGTTCCTAAGATACTTGTGACTAACTTGCAAGGCCCCAATGTCAATTGGGGACCTAAATCAAGGAACTAAACTTGTTTTGCTGGCATACTCCTCCGGTGGATCAAGTTGGGTGCTTGATAGCGGATGTACAAATCATATGACCGGAGAAAGGAGTATGTTCTCATCATATTCCCCAACTTCAAATGCAAGTGAAAACATCATTTTCGGTGATAACTCCAAGGGGGATGTGTTAGGACTTGGTAAAGTTGCCATTACACTTGAGCATTCAATTACTAATGTCTTACATGTTGATTCGTTAAGTACAACTTGCCATCCGTTTCACAATTGTGTGAAATGGGTTTCAATTGTCTCTTTACGGATAAGGGTGTGGAAGTCTTTAGAAGGGAGGATTCCTCTATTGTCTTTACGGGTCGTTTGAAAGGGAAGCTTTACTTAGTTGATTTCAACAAAAGTAAAGCCAAACTTGAGACTTGTTTAGTGGCAAAATCTAGCATGGGTTGGTTATGGCATCGCCGACTAGCTCATGTTGGGATGAGGAACTTGGCCAAACTTCAAAAAGACAACACATCCTAGGACTAACCAATGTTGATTTTGAGAAAGACAGAGTATGTGGAGCTTGCCAAGCCGAAAAACAAGTAGGCGTACCACACCCACCAAAGAGCTATGACACCACTACACATCCATTGAAGTTGATTCATATGGATCTCTTTGGACCGGTTGCCTACCTTAGCATCGGCGGTAACAAACATGGTCTTGTTATTGATGATTTTTCTCGTTTCACTTGGGTATTCTTTTTGCATGACAAGAGTGTAGTGCAAGAGAAGGTCAAGATGTTCATACGAAGAGCTCAAAGGGAGTTCGGTTTCAACATCAAGAAAGTTCATAGTGACAATGGAACTGAATTCTGAAACACCCAAGTGGAAGAGTTTCTTGATGAGGAGGGCATCAAGCACGAGTTTTCAGTTCCATACACCCCTCAACAAAATGGCGTGGTAGAGAGGAAGAATAGAACACTCATTGACATGGCAAGGACGATGCTAGATGAGTACAAGACGTCGGACATCTTTTGGGTTGAAGCCGTCAATACCGCTTGCCATGCAATCAACCGCCTCGACCTCCACAAGAGAAGAAAGAAGACCTCCTATGAGCTGCTCACCGGTAACAAGCCAAAGGTGTCGTACTTTAGAGTCTTTGGGTGCAAATGTTTCATATTAAACAAGAAGCCCAAAGCCTCTAAGTTCGCATCCAAGGTTGATGAAGGTTTTCTTCTCGGTTATGGATCAAACGAGCATGCCTATCGTGTTTTCAACAAGGCCTCCGGCAAGGTTGAAATAGTGATAGACGTGACGTTTGATGAAACTAACGGCTCTAAGTAGAGCAAGTTGATGAAGTTGTTGTAGGAAATGAGGAACCACCTTGCGAAGCAATCAAACAATTAGCTATTGGTGATATCAGACCACAAGAACAGCGGGCTACTGATCAGGATGGTCCTCAAGCTGAAGCCCCTGCTGGGACTGGTGACATACAGTCCCCGGCAGTGCCGGGCAAAGCCAAGCAGTTCTGGGCACTCCCAGGGCAGCTGCAGCTACTCCACTTCATGGAGTGAACCTACAACCCATCTTCGAGCAAGATGAGGAAGATGCAGAAGATGAAGCAGAACCCATTGATCATCCAAGACTCAAGCAAACTATTCAACGAGACCATCCCGTTGACAACATCCTTGGGAGTTTTCGAAAGGGGGTAACGACACGCTCTCATTTGGCAAATTTTTGTCAATATTACTCGTTTGTTTCCTCTTTGGAACCTCTGAAGGTAGAAGAAGCTCTTGGAGA
>CM019828.1:108394868-108437979 GCA_009763385.1 Coix lacryma-jobi var. lacryma-jobi | reverse complement strand
ATGGATTTCTTATGTGGAATACTAATGGATAGGGCCTCGTTGCTAAGTGCTACAAGATCTAGTGCACTGGAACTCGTGGTTATGGATCCGAATCCTTTAGTATGGAACATTGTCTTTTCCAAGTAAAAACCCCTAGTATATGAAAGAATGAAAAGGTGCTTTCGTTCTTGTGGAATAAGAAGCCCTCGTACCTTAATGAAAGGAAAATAGGAATTTTTCGTTAGGTATTTGACCAAATAGGATCGTCCAGTTCCTATAGAACCTATCACTAAAATACCGATAGGGCTAAGCGGAACGAAAAGGGTTTTCCATGAGATGGTAAATGAAAACGATTAGCCCCACACGAGGGAATAAGTGATTGTCTGATAATGAGCAAGGAATATACGTCTTTCTGCTAAAGAGGATCTATTAACAGGGCCAGCTCATAACTACGCGATGTTACGAACCTAAGAAAGCTCATAACTACGCGCGAACTAAAAGAAGGCTTTTGAAGTTTGTTCCAGGCTGATAGCTGCTCAGTTGGGTTGAACGAATAGTGCTAGCTTCGAGTTGATGAGGCAATCCGGAGAAAAGAACCTTGGTTCCAAAGCTCATGCTTTGGGCGATCTAACTTCAAGAAAAAATAAATCAGTATCTAATCCCTCCACGACTTGTCCTGTAGGGGTTAAGAAAAGCGTCTCAATGGAAAAGATCTTATCCAAGGGAGGGACCCAGACCATTTCTGGAATTTAGCTATGAAACGCGAAGGAAGTCACTCATCTATTAAGCCAGTCTCAAACTCTCTAAACGAGCCAAGCAATTGCCAACCTTCTTCGCGGACTTCGTATTTATGACTTTGACTGGTAAAGCACGGAAACCAGATAGGCTCTAAAACCTTAGTTGTTACTGTAAGTCTTCTAGGCTAGCTGGGATTGATAACAGGCAATACACAACATATGCTTACTCAAACTACAGATACGGCTCGTCTGCTTATTGGTATTCTAGTAGCTTTGATTACGAGCTAAGCGAGCCTACTACTTTCTAACCGACAGCTACTGATACAACTACACTTCCTCTTAAGCTGCTAACTGGCTAGCAAGAATTGTAGCTGACTTTAGAACTTCACTCCTTCTCATAGCTGGGATGCAAACAACTGAATAAGAGTATCGATACTATCTTTGTGGTTCGTAACATGCCTACTAGTCGGCTTACAGGACTTTAATTCTTATCTCGTACTTTGACTCCTCTAGCTGGTCTAGCTGACTGAGAATCTGATGTCGGGCTTGAAAGCTTCTAAACGGCATAAAAACTTCTAAGTAGAAGGAAAACCGAGACAACAATAGCCGATACGTAAACTACTAGGCAAGCCTGCTATTCTTATTTCAGAGTTTAATTGTTATAGGTGAGAGAGATAATTAACAGCTACTACGGAACCGAATACCCGATCGCAATTCTTATTTTGTACTGGCAATCTTATTTGTGAGCTGGTAAAAACAGTAGATATGACAGCTCCATACTCTCGAGACGAAACCTACTTGCTTACTCGAAACCGGAGAGCTGATACCGAGAACTAAAAGCACTTGGGTACGACAGCAGCTCTTGAAAGCTTATCACCGACTTTGAATCTTCCTACTTAACTTAAATCTGCTAATTCACTTACTGCTTGGTAAAAGACTCTAGCCGAGAGGGACAAGGCGATACGCCAACGACAACCTAAATCACTGCTTTTATTCTTATTTCTGGCTCGCAACCTTTTCAAACAGTAGAAACTACCGTTGGGCTCATAAGGAGTTAATCACTTCTTCTTACTGTGCTTAAAGGAGCTATTCTAACTTTTGGTGGGAATTGGCAAGAATAGGATGAACTTGACTCGAATGCAAGGTTCCTCTTCCCCGTTCGTGATGCCCTGCCAGGGCATCACTCACTGAAAAGAGAAGAAAGGAGGCTACATCAATGAATTACTTTCCCAGAAACCGAAGAATCGAATCTAAAGAGAAGTGAGAAAATGAAGTGAACCGTAAGACAATTCTGACATCAGTACTCGAACTTGTTGATCTATATGCTGAGAAGGCCTCTCCGATATTCCTTAACTGCTATCTTGACTTGCTTTATGTTGCTGTTACAGCAGTAGGACTTACCAATAATGGAGAGCAAAGGGAAGTTACATGCGTACTAATAGAGTAGAGCAAAGGCAGTACTGATAGAGTAGAGACGAGAAAAGGAAATCGAGAAATCATAGGACTGGCGATAGAGATGTTGAGGATAGCTGTTCAGTTCCTTAGCTTAGATCCGACTAATTCCCGACTACTTCCTCAAAGAAAGCCCTCCTTCTACGGACTAGGCTGTTACGAGGATGGATTCCTTGACTCTTCCCTGTCTTACTTTCACGCACCAACTTAGGAATGTATTTATTTCACCCTAGCTAGTGAAGTACAGGAATGCAAGCTACAAGGCAATACTATACAAATCACTCCTTACGGAGGCGAGGGAGAGCATAAAGAGGAGGCGAGAGGAGAGTCTAAAGAGCAGAGAGAGGATCGTATAGGTAGGCAGTAGAGCACCCACCCTACTCTACTACAAATCCAACAACCTGAACTCTTTATTTAACCAGCCCTTTCTATTGATTCAAGATCTTCGCGGTGGCCTCCACCCAACCCAGGTTGAGTTCCGGACAGATGCCAGGATGGCTAACGGGTAATTCTATCTTCCTTTGCGCTTGCTTGGCAGTTTCATAACAATAATGAGTGGATTCCTAATCTGTCTGTATAGTAAGTACTTAGAGGGATAGGTTGGCCTTCCAACTTTGAGTCATATCCGTAAGAAAAGAAATGAATTCAAGTGTGTAGAGCCATCGACATATGAAGAAGCAGTTAACCCGTGCTCAACCGACCCATCTAGCTTGAGTATGATTCCATTCTTCCCTTATATACTCTTCAATAGATAGATCCTCCTTCTTTGATCCATTCATTGATAAAGTAGTCTTCGTGGACAGTTTACCTTTTGAATCGACAGCTAGCTTTCCTAGTTCAGGGTTGTCCATAGTCAGAGGTATATTCGTATCCAGATTCCAATCCGAACCCTTGCTTGCATTGCTTTCGCTAATTGGGCGATGGCTATTCGTCGAGTGCTTCCTTTCCGAGAGAGAGGTCCTCCGCCGATCCCAATCCGAAGAGATAGAAGACAAGGTTCCTCTTCCCCCTTCCTTTAACCCAGCCTCTTCCCTGGTTTGGATAACCATTCCTAGTGACGGATTCGGCGAACCAACTAATCCTTGCTTTGCTATTCCCCACAGATCGTACTTCGTTGCTTGGCCATCAAGTGTAGTGACATACTACAGTGTTGAGGGTATCCCTTATAGAGATAAGAATGAATGAATGAAGGAAAGTTGGCTGTGAGAATGGAATGATCCCAGTTCGTTCATAGTCCTTGGCATCCCTATCCTCCTCGAAGGGCAGAAATGCAGGGAATGTGTATCGTTCTAGTCTCTTCGAATCAATCAATATGACTATCGGAAGAAGAATAACTACCTTCTCGCGGAACTACTTCTCGAAATCAAGACTCTTCTCTTGCGGGAAGCGTAAGTAGTGGAATGAGGCTGGAACCCATCAATATCGCTAAACCTGGAGAGTTGCTTGTGTTGGGTTCAAAGTTTCGCTCTACCAAGGCAAGATATAATACGCATCCAGCTTTAGCTGAATATAGTGAGTGTTAAGCAAAGTACAGTACGCCTTTAGTTCAGATTTATCCCAGTTTAGTTCCTTTTTAGTTTAGTTAAGCCATTTAGTTACGTGAAGTCGGCCCTCGAGTCTTAGTAGAGTAGCCTAAAGCAGTGGAAACTTGCCATGCATTCTACTCAATAGGGAAGTGAAGTTATAGAAGTCTTTCTTCCTCTTCTGGTGAAAGGACTTTTCATAAATTATACTGACTCTCTCGCTCTACCCATTAAGGGTAGAGCTCACTCTCTTCTTGGATAGCCCTTGAGTAGTGCTAGGAAACGAATCCTGTAGTTTACGTACGTTATCAGTAGTTTCTTTCCTTTGATTGACAAGAAGGAAAAGAAGCTTTGTGCGAGGAGCGGAGGGGACAGAGAGAGTAGGCACCGAAGAAGCTTACCCGAGCACCGAACTAACCAAAACCTATCCTTTTGCTCTTGGAATTGACACCGGAAACTACTGACTGAAATAGCTTTCCCCTGTAGAAAAGAAAGCATAAGCAAGTAGTAGTATATAAAGGAATAAGAGTATAAATAAGCATCTGACTCTTTAATGGCAAGCTAAGCAAGGATTAAAATTCCTTTAAATCTCTAGTTTCAAGCGGTTAGGTCAGTTCGAAGCTTAGAGAAAAGTGGAGTTGAAGTTGGGCATTTAGGAAGTTCTGTTGCGGTATCAGACCACTCTGTCGAATGAGTTGAATACACTATTCAAAGGGGAGAAGCTTCAGTTCAAGTTTCCGTTTTTGTTGGAAATCCAGAAACCATATCAGTCGAGGTATTTACTTTGTTAGTTTCCGTTGCTAGAGTAAGTTCAACCCCGCGGAGTGGAGATCTTTTTCAAGACTGAAGTGAAAGTTGGGAATGAATAGTATCTTCAATAGTGAAGTCCAGTTGTTATAGTTCCTAAAAGTAAACCATTGGCTGGCTCACGTACTGGCCTGGCTGCTTAGCTTTCTTAAACACAGAATTCCTGGTAGATCGATTGGCTTTCTTATCCTTACTCAGCTGCTCTTCAAGTGCTTTTACCAAAGCAGATATTTAGGCAAGTAAAGACAAATCCAAATCTTACTTATGAATTGAAAAGGGCAGATACTAGCCAAGTTCTCCTTCTGTTAACAGCTCAGTTCTTACAATCTATGATATCAATTGGCATTGACAATCAGAAGAGGTTGAGAAAGAGGTCTCCTTATCGAAAACAAGCTAGGCAGCCGAATCCGACTGATTAAATTACTGATATGGATGGAAGCGCTCTTCATAATATCTCTTGAAATCGAAGAAAGAACTGATGCTCTCTCGGATCAGAAGCTTACTTTAGATAGGGTCATCCGCCTGGGTCAGAAGCTGCATCAATAAGCACAGGTGGGGTGGACCCGTGTAGAATTGCTCTCAATGGCTAGTGAGAAAGAGAGATAGTTATATTGGCAACCAACTCAGGAGTAGGTCTTTTCCGTCCAGCCGGAACGGGGGATCCGGTCGATACAAATAGGTGTGTCTTCCCTCTCCCACCGGTAGTAGTGCTGGTAGTGTGGATCCAGCAATGGCATGAAGAACATCCTTTTTAAACCAACCCCTTTACACATAAGAACACCTTATTCGTGTATATCAGGTGGTGCCGTATTTGTAGCATCATCTAATAGGTGTAGTGGAATAGGGTTTATGAGTCGCCTACCCTGACCTTTCTTAACATTCCGTTCCCTAGGCTATTCAGGTTTTATTTCGAATCAGCACATAATAAGTTTTTAGAGAACGACTCATTTTAGTATATTTTTCTGGTAGCAGTACTGCCCTAGGCGATAGCAGCGCACCTGACCTATCCAATATATATAGGTTGTCCTTATCCATATTGAGTATAGCACCCTCCCCATAATGTAGTCCGTCCACCTGAGAATGCTGAAGCCCCAAGTGGCTAATAGGATTAAATCCTTCCTTCCGCCACGGGTTTTAGGGATGCTGAAAGGATGGCCGAGCGTACGATGGATGTAATTGCGTATTGGTTGTCTCTCGGCCTGGACTATATTCCTGGGGTGGAAGATCAGAGCGTATCAGATGCTATAAATGGAGTAAGGGTATTTTTATTGCAAGATAGGTCTCAGGCAAGGAGATCCTTTCTCACCTTGAAAATAATTCTCCTACTATCTTTGTGTGGAGAAATATACCCTACTCTGACACACTCTCCTATGGGCCTGGACTCTTCATGATTTACTTTGGAAGCTAAAGATCCTTTATTAGGATATGGTACTAGCTCTCTTTTCCACACATGCACTGTCAATTCGATTGCCAAAGACTGATAACACAAGTACCTTCGGCTGCTATCTATGGATGCTTGCTGCCAGGTCTGCAATGAATGCATGCAGCTAAGTAAACTCCTGTCCTACAAGGCAGCCATTACTTTACCTGAAGTCACACTGGGCCTGGTTCCGTCTTTAAACACTTGCCCAAAAACCATCTACAAATCTGAGTTAACTATCCCAATACCTTGCTGGAAAGCTGGAAACTTCAGTTGTATAGGTAGAGAGGAAAGATCAGCATAGAAGTGATGTTCAGTAGATGCCGAGTAAGTAGGAGTTTATGAAGTGCTTGTTGGTAGTTCTCCCGGCGCTTGAATGAAAAAGCTTATCCCTTCTTTGAAGAAAACGAAAGAGAAAAGGCGCGCTGCGGTTATGCGATTGGAACTCATATAGAGTTACTTTTTTACTCTTCACACTTACCGTTCCTTCCTAAGAAGTGGATTGGTGCGATGGTAGGAAAGTACCGCTTGCCTCTCTTCGATCGAGCCTATTCTTTTGTTTTTCTAGGTTAGTACCGTAGGGTTCCTGAGACCACTACCACCACTACTCTTTAGACAGCCCTATCCAATACAACTGAGAGAGTGTGCCTAAACCACGAATGTGATTATAGTCTTAAATCTGGTAAAGCAAAAAACTACTATGCTGGAAGCCCGGGCAAGTGAAATTCGCCTATCTATCATAGGGCATAGAAATACCAAACTTAGCCTTCACGAAGCTTGACAACAAGCCGGCGTTGCTAACGAATAAGAAAGCTGACTTAGCTACTGATCTATCCCTTCCAACAACCCTTCCCCTTTGCAAAGTGACACTTGAAGAATTAGTGGGCGAAACATTTCTTGTTCTGGCGCACAGGTTCAAAACCACTATCTCGTGTTATTTTTGCAATACTCATTTCTCTTTTTTTGGTAACTACTCACCAAAGGAATGCAAGCCGAAAAAGAGTTAGGCATATCCCGGTTCAATATATAAATCCCGATGAGTAAGTTAATTATGTACTCAAAAGCGTAAGCAAAGATCCAAGCTTTCGAGGACCGAGATATTGACGGAAAAGGTAAGTACAGTTGGTTTGCAAGGGTCAAGATATGCTTAATAGCACTGAAGGGCGCTAGCTAGGCTACTACCTAATATGCCAGTAATAGGGCTAGCACCGGTTTATGCTACTAAAAAGAAATCTCTCACTAGGGCAAAAGATGCCTTGTTTTCATTCCCTTGCTTGTGATGATTAGTTCATCAAGTCGGAAAGGTAGCTTGGGCAAGTCATTTGATACAATAAAACGAACTGCTAA
This sequence comes from Coix lacryma-jobi var. lacryma-jobi, assembly GCA_009763385.1. NCBI lineage: Eukaryota > Viridiplantae > Streptophyta > Magnoliopsida > Poales > Poaceae > Coix > Coix lacryma-jobi. The sequence goes on along the minus strand of CM019828.1, from coordinate 108,430,714 downwards.
CTATAAAGGAAAAGGATGTAAAACCACCCTGTTGTTGTGAGCCGCCCTAAAGACCCGATCTGTAAGGAGTTGGTGTGAGGAGGTTAGGTGCAGGAAGTTAATGCTTAACAACTTGAAATTGATAATAATGGCTAAGAAAGACGGAAATTTCTCTACCTATTGTAGTGTCCGAAGGTACTAGGAAAGGTTTCATGAAGAGGTTGCTTTTTCACACTCCAATCTTTTGAGGATAAAGTGGCAGTGAGTTATTTTGTAGGATGAGGTGAATAAATGTGTCAATTGAGTTGATTGATAATAAGTCTAGTACTTTTATCGATAGGGGGTCATCCTACTTTTATAGTATAGCTGCTGCATTGAATTCGCTTCAAGAAACCTTTTCTTAAAGAAAGATATCGTATTGAATACCCATCCCTCGCTCTACCCATTAAGGGCAGAGCTCAGTCAGATGAGCTAGGGGAAAGAGATGGCAATAGTTAATAGGTATTATGAACGGGGAAAGGGAAATCCGTTTATTTATCTTTCTAGTTCAAAGCTAGCCTCTTAGGATTTATCTTATCTTTCTAGTTCAAAGCTAGCCTCTTAGGCGCAGTGTCAGAGATCTTAGCTATCTAGGGAATAGCGGTCAGCTTGATTGAGTCAAGTTTTAATTCTTGGAATAGCTTAAACTCGATGTCATCAAGTACATTCCTCGCGGCTACCCGCCAAAAAGAAAGGTAGGCAGCTTCGGGATCCGGGGGAAAAGGAGTTGCTTTTTCTTCGTGAGTAAAGAAAAGAAGTTCGATCAGTTCATTCAATTAGGAAGCGTCAGACTAGGCCTTTTTTCAACGAATGTCTCATTCTAATCTACCTACCCGGATCCCTTTGCTACTAAGCGAGCCAACTATCTATCGACAGACCCATCAGCTTTGCACTTAACTAACCCATTTATTTACTTTACAACAGTTTGACGCCCCCCGATGGTAATTCCTCGTTTTCCCACTTGTACTTCTATGCCTTGCCCCATAGAGAGGAGTCTTCTTTCTTCGGAAAAACGGCTGAATTCGATTAAGTATTCCCATAGATAAAAAAAGCCCACTAATAATTGGAGGTAGTAGCCCTTCCTCTTTGGTCTAGTTGACCGCAGCACCCATTGCCGAAAGCAGCTCATACCTCTAATCGGGGCCTTGGCCAACGCTTCTAGTAGGAGGCATATTCCTTTCTCCCGAGGGTGTGGGTTTCTCACTTTTGCCTATGGCTGGCATAACCAAATCTAGAGCGGAGTGAGCCAATCCATTTGTAACCGTTTCAAAGTCTTCTGCGGCATCTTCTGGATCAGAATCTCCTGCTCAACCGAGAATGAATTCATTTTCATTGTATTATGTGGCAGTCCCACTACTTTCAACCATGGAAGCGAATCGATGATCCTGTCCAGAGTATCTTTATGAAGAATATCCTACATTGCTTTCTTTGTAAATGATCTCTCCTCTGCATCGCTGGAAAAGTTATCAACCGGATTATCGGAGAACAACCGCACTCAACCAAGAACTTCCCCTTCCTTTTCTCCGATCATAAATAACCTGATCTCTTCTTTGTCTTTTCATCAAATAAGTACAAGAATTGCATAGATGAGGATTCGGTATTGATCGCTAAAATGCGAGAAAAAGACCCACGTTTCTCTGTTCGTCCGCTGTCAGATCAAAACGGGTAGGGATCGGCCCAGCCTAGAACAACTCGCTTCTCATAAAAACGAATCCCTTTGTGCATGAAAGAAATGCAAAGGGCTGGGTCAGCGTAAAGAAAGCATGGGGCGGGTTGCTGTTTTGTTATCTTATAGAAAGTGAACTGCGAATCGAACGAAAGCAGCAGTCCAAGTTGAGTCTAAGTCGTAGGAGGGATTCCTTAATCTCAAGCAGCAGATTTATTTATTCCTCAAGTAAGTCCTCTATTCTCTGTTCCTGATACCCATTAAGGGCATCACGAACGGGGAAGAGGAACCTTGCCAGAGAGTAAAGTTCATCCTATTCTTGCCAATCCTACCAGGAAGACAAGAGCGTATGGCTCAGAAGAATTGTTCTTTGGATACCTATCTAACGATAGAACACACTTTGAATACCACCTAACGATATACCTTAGAATAGAGTTCAAACTCGCAGTAGACCAATTCTTATGCCATAGAAACCAACCTCTGAATAAGATAGAGTTTCAAGTGAGAGAAACGAAACGAAGAAAAGAAAGAATAGGGACTCTCCTCCGGGTATGATAGGTCTATTTCGGTGAGAATAGATAGGGATCAGGTTGTTGTTGAAGTTCAGTAAAGAGCAGGGCCAAGCCGAACCCACGGATTAGCTGCGGATACATGGGTGTATGCCGAGTCTCTGTGTGATGAGTGATTGTCAACGGAGATGATGCGCATGTTCTTTGGCTTGTGTTGTGCAGGTGTCGAGCACGGAGACAGTGGTCGATGGCGGGTGAAGGTCAAGTTGCGACGTGTCGTGCCGACGGACCGGGCGCGATGAAGGATGGGCGTGCCGTGCGGCGGACGTGCCATGCCGATGTATCGGACGGTGAAGGGCGGACGTGGACTTGGACTGATGGACTGGAGGCCGGAGGATCAGCTGTGGTGGCTGGCAGCCTGCGACAGCGACAGCGACAGGCGGAGAAGTGCGATCATGTCGGTGGAAAGGGTGCACAGGCGGTGCATCCCCTCTACGACGCCGGTTTGTTGGTAGAGCCCGGGAAAAACCAACGGTGGACGGTTTCCAGGTTTGGGCCTCAAAACCTGGGTGCTGGTTTCCAGGTTTGGGCCTCAAAACCTGGGTGCTGGGTTTCCAGGTTGAGCCTCAAAACCTGGGAGTGGGCCGGTTTCCGAGTTTGGGCCTCAAAACTCGGGCGCTGAGGGTTTCCGAGTTTGGGCCACAAAACTCGGGCTGGAGGCTGGTTTCCCGGTTTGGGCCTCAAAACCGGGGGCTGATGGAAAAGGCTGGTTTCCCGGTTTGGGCCGCAAAACCGGGGGTGCAGAGTGGTGGCGGCACGTGGCGGCGATCTGAAGGTTGCGTGGAGGCGACGCGGAAGACCGTGCGGGCGTGGCCGTCGGATCTACCTACCACCAGCGGGTGGACTAGAATAGCCTTAGGGTTAGGCTGGTCCGCTCTGTAAATTAGAGTAGAGAGGGGTAGAGTAGGAAATAGACTTAGGCTAGGTTAGTATAAGTAGTCTAGGGGAGACACCCTCCTCCCTATCTCAATCTCAGTTAGAGCTTTCATTTCCTAGGGTTTCCACTCTCCCACACCCCTGCTTTAGCTAGTTGAGATCCGCAGAGAGACTCCACTCTGTGTACTGTTGATTCGAGGAAGTGAGGCCGTATCCTCACCTTGGATCCCATCTCTTGGTGTCAATTCGCGTTTTGATTTCATGTTCATCATGTTCTTCGCGGATTGCTTTGTGCCTTGAGTTTTCCCGTCGCTTGATCTTTGTGCTCGGTCCATCTTTCACGATTCCGTTTGAACTGAGTTGCTCTAGATCGTGAGGCACTTCTTTCCACCGAAAGAAATCATCTCTAACCTCACGGTCTAGGAGATCGATCAAGTTTTAGTTTCGGGTCTCTTTTTCTTCTTTCCCCCGAATTCCTTCGATTCACCGATTTGGAGTTAGGTTCGAGCCATGATCTCTTAGAGACAGCTCACTAACCTCCTTGTGACTCCTCAGATCGAATCCCAAGCCTAGAGCACTTGATTCGGAGGAGATCGGGTTGAATCGCCGGAGTTTCAGTACAGTCGCGGGGTGACCGGACGCTCTGTCGGGCTGACCGAACGCACGCTTTCAGAGTCCGGTCGTTGAGCACGGCGCCAAGCTTTTCTGCGTACTGACCGGACGCTCTCGACCGGACGCTCTGTTTGCATTTCGACCGGACGCTACGCTTGCACTGTTCCCGTGTCATTGTCTCATCTGACCGGACGCTCAGTGAACGACCGGACGCTTGAGCTCCGTGCGTCCGGTCGCGAACAGAGAGCTCCCAGAGCTGTTTTCTGACGACCGGACGCGTCCGGTCCCTGCTGACCGGACGCAGGCCAGAGTCCGGTCGCTGCAGTTTCGCGCGTCTTCGTTCGCGGTTCGTTCGTTCTTGATCGGATTTGAGTTCCGTCTTTTGGGTTGGCTTTCTAGGGTTGTCTAGTGTCCCGCTGTGCTTCTAGGAAGCATCCACCCTACATCTAGGGTCGTGGACATTAGCAAGCTCTAGGTTTCGCTTTTGGGGTTGATCTTGGGACAGTGGCATCTAGTTTCCGAAAGGAAATTTTTGAAGCTCCCATTCACCCCCCCTCTGGTCGCTTTCGGGTAGCTTCTCGGTCCTTCAATTGGTATCGGAGCGGGTTAAGGATCTTTCACCTTAGCCGGTTCCAGATCCACCGAAGGCGACATGGATCGCGGCGTGGGCAAACCGCCGTTTTTCGATGGGACGAACTATGCGTATTGGAAGATACGTATGTCGGCCTATTTGCAGAGCTTGGGCGCTTCGATCTGGGATATTTGCAACTCCCCTGATTACGTGGTCTTGGCTGCTCGTGTGACTCAACAGCAGGTCGATGAGCACGATGCCAATAGCCGAGCCCGTAATGCTCTTTTCTCTTGTTTGAGCATGGGTGAGTTTGATCGTGTTTCTCACCTCGCTACGGCTCGGGAGATCTGGGACACTCTCATGCGTTTTCATGAGGGCACCTCTCAAGTCAAAACCCGACTCTACGAGTCGTTCAAGCGAGAGTATGAGAACTTTAGACATCAACCTGGCGAGAGCATAGAAAGTTTATTCGCTCGCTTTCAGGTGATTGTCAACAGGATGAGGGCTAACAGAGAGCAGTTGCCATTTGACGATCATGAGCGTGCTTTGAAGCTTTTGCACACTCTTGACCGTTCGGTGTGGGACTCCAAGGTTCAGGCAATCATCGAATCGCCGAACTATGAGACCCTCACCTGCGACGAGCTCTTCAGTAAGCTCAAGTCCAGTGAGATTGATGCTATGGCGAGGGCTTCTTTTGAAAATCCTTCTCGCCCGTCCATGGCTTTGGTTTCCGGCTCTTCCTCTAACCCCTCAGCTGGCTTTGCGCTTTCTTCTCTCTTTTCTGTGACAGAGGACCAGCTGGAGTCTTTGGGAGACGACGAGTTGGCTTTGCTTGCCAACCGGTTCTCGCGGTTCCACAACAACCGCATGAACCGTCGTCGCGGAGGAGGACGCACCGGATGCTACGAGTGCGGCGACCCCGACCACTTCATCGCCGACTGCCCCAAGAAGAAGAACAAGCATCTTGGGAAGGGCGATCACGGCCACAGGCGCGACTCCAAGTACAAGGAGAAGCACGTTCCCCCAAGGCACAAGAAGCGGGGCGGCTTCAACAAAGAGTACATCAAGAAGAAGTACTTGGAGAAGCAGCAGGCTGAGCAGCGAGCGTTCTTCGCCACGCTCAGCGACGTCGACGGCTCGGATGACGACTCCGCTCGATCGAGTGATGACGAGTCCGAGAAGAAGAAGCTGGAGGACACGTTCAACGGCTTGTGCTTCTTCGCCGGCGACGAAGGCCTGTGTACCATGGCGCTCGGAGATGAGGTCGACGGCGAGCCGGAGCACACACCTCGGAACGACGACGACGACGACACCTCCCAGGTATCTCTCACCTACGACGAGCTTTCCTCCGAGGTTGAGAAGTTGACTGCTGCCCTCCTTAGCCAAGATAAGTTGCTTAGGCGTGCCGCTAGAGAGCGCAAGGAGTTTAGGCAGAAGTGGGAGGACACGGTGAAGGAGCTTGAGTTCGCTCGGTCCACCGTGGTTGTGTCGGAGGAGTTGGAGTGCGAGAGTTGCGCCGCGCACATGACGGATCTTCTCACTCTGAGGAGTAAGCATGCTGCGCTGGTAGATGAGGTGGATGAGCTCCGAGCTAGACCGCAGCTGTTGGGTGCGTGCAAGACTTGTCCTGTCTTGCAATCCGAGTTGGCAGAGAAGAATGCCAAGCTTGAGTCTTTTGAGAAGGCCGGCTCGGATAGCACTTGTGTCAAGAGGTGTGCTTTGTGTGAGGGCCTGGAGCAGGAGATGGCCAATGTGAGGCATGACAAGGTGCGTACCGAGGAGGAAAACACATACCTTCGGACCGTCTTGTCATGGGTGTCTTGTGGTGAGCCTCAGCTCGGGATGATGATCTCCCAATTCAAGCGAGCTGCTGGGGCTCCTGGTGTAGGTCTTGGCCAGAGTGTTGATCTTTCAGCTTTTGGTAAGATTGGAGAGTCTAGTGGTCTGAACCCCTGTGAGAAGCCCAACTCCACCACTACTCCCAAACTAACCAAGCTTCCACCCAAAGAGCCTGCCAAGCCTGTCACCAAGGATGGAGTTGTAGTTGAACCCCCCAAGGCTCCACCCAAGAATCCACAATGGCAACCCAAGCCCAATCACCTAAAGAACAAGCTTGACACAATGCCACCCATCCGAGAGGAGTTGCCACAGAAGGGCAAGGGCAAGGTGAACCATACCCACATCCCTGCAAACCAACAACCCCCTTTGCGCGCGGTGAGGTTTCAGTGTGACTTTTGTGGGCGGGATGGTCACCTGAGTGAGTTCTGCTTTAGGCGCAGGAGAGAGGCGCGCCGAGCTAGGGAGATGCAGAACCCGGACATGTTTCACCCAGCTCGTGGTGGACATGCTCCGAAGCCTCAGGGGAGAGCTGCTAGTTCTGGAGGGAAGCATACCCAGCCTAGGCAGCAGGAGAGAGCCCCTAGGAGGGAGACTAGGCCTAGAGGTAGAGCACCTCAGTTTGTGAGGCCTAGGCAGGAGAGAGCTCCGAGGAGAGACGCTAGAGTTGAGCAGCAGGCTCCTAGGCGTAGACCTCGTAGAGAGCGTGCCCGACGAGGTCCTGTTTTTGCAGGTAACGGACCCCGTGGCGGAGGCTTTGTTGAGCGCCTTGTCCCACCGCAGGTAGAGTTTCGCGGTGAGCGCTTCTTCCCCAGCGGACCACGTTTTCCTGTGCGTGGTGATCGCTATCCCCCTAGACAGGATGGTTTTTACACTGACCGTTCTTTTGAGCAGCCGGCCCAACACTGGTTTCCTTCTTATCTTACTAACCCCAGTGTTGGACCGTATGTTCACCCTATGTCTTTTTATTGATGTAGGAGGAGCGGTTGGAGGACATTTGGCTTGTGGATTCCGGTTGCTCGAGGCACATGACCGGAAATGCCAAATGGTTCTCCAGCCATAGTCCGGTCGCCGGAAAAGAGTACATAACCTTCGGCGACAAAGGTAAGGGCAAGGTATTGTCCGTTGGTGCAGTGCGGGTTAATGAGCACTTTGTGTTGCGCGAGGTTGCTCTTGTTTCTAACCTGCATTTCAACTTACTTTCTGTTTCGCAACTTTTTCGTGAAGGCTATGAGATTCGTTTCAAACCGAACCTTAGCCGGATCTTAGATCCTCAGGGTGATCTTGTATGTCTGATTTCACCCTTTGGGAATGTCTTTCGCGCGAATTTCTCAAAGTCGTTTGGATCTTCTCGCTGTCTTTTGGCTAGTCCTTCTTCTTCTGATCTTTGGAAGTGGCATAGGAGGCTCGGTCACCTGAGTTTTGACTTGCTTGCAAGACTTAGCTCACTTGGCTTAATCCGAGGATTGCCCAAGCTTTCGTTGGAGAAGGATCTAGTTTGCCATGCTTGCCGGCATGGAAAGATGGTTGCTGCTCCCCACCATCCTTTGACCAAGGTTATGACCTCGCACCCCGGAGAGCTTTTGCATATGGACCTTGTTGGTCCGGCTCGGGTGAGCTCGGTTGGTGGGAAGTGGTATGTGCTTGTTATTGTTGACGACTTTTCGAGGTATTCGTGGGTCTTCTTTTTAGTTGAGAAGTCCGAGACATTCTCCTTCGCTCGCGATCTGATTTTGCGTCTTCAGAACGAGTTCCCTTTGAACTCGATGCGAGCGATTAGAAGTGATAATGGTTCCGAGTTTAAAAATTCGGATTTTGAGAAGTTTTGTAAATGCCTTGGTTTGGAGCATCAGTTTTCTTCTCCCTATACACCACCCCAAAATGGTGTTGTAGAGAGGAAGAATCGGACCCTTGTTGAGATGGCCAGGACGATGCTTGATGAGCATAGGACTCCTAGGCGCTATTGGGCCGAAGCTATGAACACTGCATGCTATATTTCGAATCGCATTTTTCTGAGAGTGTTTTTGAAGAAGACCTCTTATGAGTTGCGTTTTGGTCGCCAGCCCAAGGTGAGTTATTTTAGAGTCTTTGGTTGCCACTGTTTTATATTGAAAAAAGGCAACCTAGACAAGTTTGAGTCTCGTTCTTCTGACGGTGTGTTTTTGGGTTATGGCACTCACACTCGAGCTTATCGTGTACTTAACCTTGACACTAACCGAGTCATGGAGACATCAGATGTCACCTTCGACGAGACTCTTGTTTCTCCTTCTTCTCGTTTTGAGCGTGCAGGTGATCACGAGGTTGGAGAGCCTCTTTTCGATGACGAGGAAGAGGGTGCTGAAGGGATAGATGATCCAGCACCCCCTCCGCCTGCCGCGCCGCCGGGAGCGGCTTCGACGACGACCCGTGGCCCCGAGACGTCTTCTTCCTGGGGGCCGTGGGATCCACCTCGCGCGGTACCTTTTGTACCCGGGGTGGAACCAGCTACTGTTGAGGGGGAGGTTACTTCTTCCCGGGAGGCGCCACGACACATCCAGCGCCAGCACCCCCCTGAACAGATGATCGGCGACATCGACGAGCGAGTTACTCGCTCCAGGTCACAGCACATCTCGCACTTTGCTCATTCTGCTTTTGTTGCGTCTTTTGAGCCCCGAGATGTTGGACACGCATTGACGGATCCGGATTGGGTCAATGCCATGCATGAGGAGCTAGAGAACTTTGAGCGAAATCGGGTTTGGGTTCTAGTGCCACCACCTCCTGACTGTAAACCTATTGGGACAAAATGGGTATTTAAAAACAAGCAAGGAGAGGAGGGCCACATTGTGAGAAACAAGGCCCGGCTTGTAGCGAAGGGTTATAGTCAGAAGGAGGGGATAGATTATGAGGAGACCTTCGCTCCTGTAGCTCGTTTGGAGGCTATTAGGATACTCTTGGCTTATGCTGCATCCATGGGTTTCAAACTTTTTCAAATGGATGTCAAGAGTGCCTTCTTAAACGGCTATATTGAGGAGGAGGTCTATGTCCAGCAACCCCCCGGTTTTGAAAATCCCAAGTTTCCAAACCATGTCTTTAAACTCCACAAAGCTCTGTATGGTTTGAAACAAGCCCCTAGAGCCTGGTATGAGAGATTAAAAACCTTTTTGCTAGCTAAGGGTTTTAAAATGGGATGTGTTGATAAAACGCTCTTTCTCCTCAAGCAAGGCAAAGATACTCTCTTGGTCCAAATTTACGTGGATGATATCATTTTCGGTGGTTCTTCTCACGCTTTGGTTGCCAAGTTTGCAGATACTATGAGCAGGGAGTTCGAGATGAGCATGATGGGCGAGCTGACCTTCTTTCTCGGGTTGCAAATTAAGCAATCCCGAGAAGGGACGTTTGTGCACCAGGGCAAGTACACGAGGGACTTGCTGAAGCGGTTCGACATGGGTGAGGCCAAGCCTCTTCCGACGCCCATGTCGATGACGACTGCCCTGGATGCCGACACGGATGGAGAAGCAGTGGACCAGAAGGAGTACCGCAGCATGATTGGATCGCTGCTCTACCTGACGGCGACACGGCCGGACATTCAGTTCGCCGTGTGCTTGTGCGCGCGCTTTCAGGCTTCGCCACGCACTTCTCACCGTCAGGCGGTGAAGCGCATCTTCAGGTACCTTCGTTTCACGCCTGAGCTCGGGATTTGGTATTCTGCTTCTTCCACCCTCTCGCTTTGTGGCTTTTCTGATGCTGATTTTGCTGGTTGTCGCATTGAGCGCAAGTCCACTTCAGGGACTTGCCAGTTTATTGGATCTTCTCTTGTGTCGTGGTCTTCTCGCAAGCAGTCTAGTGTCGCTCAGTCTACCACGGAGGCTGAATATGTTGCTGCGGCTAGCTGCTGTTCCCAGTTACTCTGGATGATGGCCACTTTGCGTGATTTTGGTTTGAGCTTTACTCGAGTTCCTTTGCTTTGTGACAGCACGAGTGCCATTAGCGTTGCTAAGAACCCTGTGCTTCACTCGAAAACCAAACACATTGATGTGCGCTTTCATTTCTTGCGAGACCACCAGGAGAAGGGTGATATCGACCTTCGCCATGTCGATACTCATCACCAATTAGCTGATATTTTCACCAAGCCTTTAGACGAATCAACCTTTAATAGGTTGAGGGGTGAGCTTGGTGTGTGTTTCCCCTTTTAGATGGGGGAAACATTTTGAGATGCACAGACTGACTCTTTTATTTTGAGGCTCTTTTCTTTTGAGTTTCTTGAGTCTTTCCTTTTGGTATCTTCTTTCCTTCAGTTTTGTGTCGGGCATACGCATTTACATTCTGAGCTTCATGTCTATATTCACTAGAATGTAATTATGCTCTTGTTAGTATTGCTCCGATACTTATGATGATGCTTGTAGCTTATGCTCTTTCTGATCACTGTTACATGTTATGAGCGAGCTATTTTTTTGGAATGGTGAATTATGCCTAATGTATATAAATCTGAAAATGTTCACCATTGAGATATGCAACTAGCATGTGTAGGGTGTGTTGAGTCCATTCCTGCTTTTCATATATGCTAGGTTGCTATGTCTCTAGTTCTGAGTCATTCACTTGCTTGGTTGTTCATAACTTGCTTAAAATCTGAACCAAGTATTGTTGAATTGAAAAGATCGAGATGGGATTGCTTGTCAACACCTCATGGTATTGAGACTGTTTCTCATTGCACTTTGAGTTAAACTTGAGCCATGTAGTGTATGACCGAAACTGTTGCTTTAAGCTTCTGATTGCTTCGGCATAGGCTTCGCACGGTTGAAAAGTTAGGCGATGACAAGCTTTCAACCTCTCGCAATCACATGCTAAAAATGAACTTGTGAATTCTTTTACCGCTGCAACTCCGATATGAATTTGAAATCACAAGTATATGCTTCATTCCTATGCATGATGATTGAACTTTGCTAGGGGTAGTTCACCTTGTATATATGCTTAGCACTTGTTTGGATTCCTTCTATACATGTCTAGTGCTATGTTGATGGTGACTATCCTTTTGGCTTAAAACTGCTCACATGCTCATATGCTTCATATTTCGTATAAGTGATCAGTTTGAGCCTTTGCTATTTGAGTGCTTAATTGAGATGTTGGAGCTATACTGATTAGAGCATCTTTGCACTCTTTTGACTATATACTTGAAGCTCCTAACTTGCATTTTGACTTCATATGCATTGTGGAAGGAGATCTTGTGTTCAGAGGGAGTTTATGCGAAGAGAGTTGCTTCTCCGATACCTTTTGGCCTTGATAAGTGCATTTTCAACTAGGGGGAGAAATTTACGCAAATCATATGCCCTGAAAATCTTTTGTCCTAGTTGCTTGCATTTGTCGAGGGGGAGTTTGCTAGTTGTGTTGAGCCGTTGCCTCTGTCTTGAGGGACTAGCAAACGTTCCTAGCTTCTCATGAGCTTTCATAAGTTTTTTCATTTGGCTTTCAATTGGTATCGTCTGGTGTGCTTTCCCATTTGGTTTGGGTTGATTTTCAATTGGTTCGGAGTGATTTTCTTGCTAGTTGTGTTGAGCCTCTGTGCCTCTATCTTGAGGGACTAGCATTTTGCCTCTGTTGTCCTCCGATCTTCAATTGCTATCTGCTAGCGGTGTTGAGCCTGTTCTACCTCTTCTTGAGGGCTAGCCTTGCTTTGCTTGGTTGCGTCAAGCCGTTGCCCATGTCTTTGGGGACCAAGTTTTTGCTTCATCCACTTGACCTTCTTCGGCTTTTGTTAAGGCTTCTGGGTCATTTGGTTGGGTTTTCTCTTCCCACTCCTTCCTACCTCCTTCTTCTTATTCATGATTTGTTGTGGAGTTGACAATGCACTCATCAAGGGGGAGATTGCGGATACATGGGTGTATGCCGAGTCTCTGTGTGATGAGTGATTGTCAATGGAGATGATGCGCATGTTCTTTGGCTTGTGTTGTGCAGGTGTCGAGCACGGAGACAGTGATCGATGGCGGGTGAAGGTCAAGTTGCGACGTGCCGTGCCGACGGACCGGGCGCGATGAAGGATGGGCGTGCCGTGCGGCGGACGTGCCATGCCGATGTATCGGACGGTGAAGGGCGGACGTGGACTTGGACTGATGGACTGGAGGCCGGAGGATCAGCTGTGGTGGCTGGCAGCCTGCGACAGCGACAGGCGGAGAAGTGCGATCATGTCGGTGGAAGGGGTGCACAGGCGGTGCATCCCCTCTACGACGCCGGTTTGTTGGTAGAGCCCGGGAAAAACCAACGGTGGACGGTTTCCAGGTTTGGGCCTCAAAACCTGGGTGCTGGGTTTCCAGGTTGAGCCTCAAAACCTGGGAGTGGGCCGGTTTCCGAGTTTGGGCCTCAAAACTCGGGCGCTGAGGGTTTCCGAGTTTGGGCCACAAAACTCGGGCTGGAGGCTGGTTTCCCGGTTTGGGCCTCAAAACCGGGGGCTGATGGAAAAGGCTGGTTTCCCGGTTTGGGCCGCAAAACCGGGGGTGCAGAGTGGTGGCGGCACGTGGCGGCGATCTGAAGGTTGCGTGGAGGCGACGCGGAAGACCGTGCGGGCGTGGCCGTCGGATCTACCTACCACCAGCGGGTGGACTAGAATAGCCTTAGGGTTAGGCTGGTCCGCTCTGTAAATTAGAGTAGAGAGGGGTAGAGTAGGAAATAGACTTAGGCTAGGTTAGTATAAGTAGTCTAGGGGAGACACCCTCCTCCCTATCTCAATCTCAGTTAGAGCTTTCATTTCCTAGGGTTTCCACTCTCCCACACCCCTGCTTTAGCTAGTTGAGATCCGCAGAGAGACTCCACTCTGTGTACTGTTGATTCGAGGAAGTGAGGCCGTATCCTCACCTTGGATCCCATCTCTTGGTGTCAATTCGCGTTTTGATTTCATGTTCATCATGTTCTTCGCGGATTGCTTTGTGCCTTGAGTTTTCCCGTCGCTTGATCTTTGTGCTCGGTCCATCTTTCACGATTCCGTTTGAACTGAGTTGCTCTAGATCGTGAGGCACTTCTTTCCACCGAAAGAAATCATCTCTAACCTCACGGTCTAGGAGATCGATCAAGTTTTAGTTTCGGGTCTCTTTTTCTTCTTTCCCCCGAATTCCTTCGATTCACCGATTTGGAGTTAGGTTCGAGCCATGATCTCTTAGAGACAGCTCACTAACCTCCTTGTGACTCCTCAGATCGAATCCCAAGCCTAGAGCACTTGATTCGGAGGAGATCGGGTTGAATCGCCGGAGTTTCAGTACAGTCGCAGGGTGACCGGACGCTCTGTCGGGCTGACCGGACGCACGCTTTCAGAGTCCGGTCGTTGAGCACGGCGCCAAGCTTTTCTGCGTACTGACCGGACGCTCTCGACCGGACGCTCTGTTTGCATTTCGACCGGACGCTACGCTTGCACTGTTCCCGTGTCATTGTCTCATCTGACCGGACGCTCAGTGAACGACCGGACGCTTGAGCTCCGTGCGTCCGGTCGCGAACAGAGAGCTCCCAGAGCTGTTTTCTGACGACCGGACGCGTCCGGTCCCTGCTGACCGGACGCAGGCCAGAGTCCGGTCGCTGCAGTTTCGCGCGTCTTCGTTCGCGGTTCGTTCGTTCTTGATCGGATTTGAGTTCCGTCTTTTGGGTTGGCTTTCTAGGGTTGTCTAGTGTCCCGCTGTGCTTCTAGGAAGCATCCACCCTACATCTAGGGTCGTGGACATTAGCAAGCTCTAGGTTTCGCTTTTGGGGTTGATCTTGGGACAGTGGCATCTAGTTTCCGAAAGGAAATTTTTGAAGCTCCCATTCACCCCCCCTCTGGTCGCTTTCGGGTAGCTTCTCGGTCCTTCAAAGACATTCCTAAAACAGCTTTCACCACCAGATACGGCCTATATGAGTACTTGGTCATGTCCTTTGGCTTGACCAATGCCCCCGCTCATTTCATGTATCTCATGAACTCTGTGTTCATGCCAGAGCTTGATAAATTTGTAGTCGTGTTCATTGACGACATCCTTGTCTATTCAAGAACTCCTGAAGATCACGCCAAGCATCTTCGAATCGTTCTCTCTCGTCTCAGAGATCACCAGCTGTATGCCAAGTTCAGTAAATGCGAATTCTGGCTAGATCAAATTCAATTCCTTGGTCATGTCCTGTCCGCTGAAGGTGTGTCAGTTGACCCTGAAAAAGTGGCAGATATCTTGGATTGGAAGCCACCTACCACTGTCCGCGAAGTTCGCAGCTTCATGGGAATGGCTGGATACTATCGTCGTTTCATCCCAGATTTCTCCAGAGTCGCCAAGCCTATCACAGAGTTGTTGAAGAATTCCGTGGATTTCGTTTGGTCACCAGCCTGTGAGCAAGCCTTTCAAGCCTTGAAGAAACTGCTAACTACCTCACCAGTCCTAGCTCAACCAGATATCGAGAAACCCTTCGATGTATACTGTGATGCATCTGGTACTGGTTTGGGCTGTGTTTTGATGCAAGAAGGACGAGTAATCGCTTATGCCTCACGACAGCTTAAGCGACATGAGGAAAACTACCCCACCCATGATCTTGAGCTAGCAGCAGTCGTGCATGCCTTGAAGATTTGGCGTCACTATCTGTTAGGCAGTACCTGCAATATGTATACGGATCACAAGAGCCTAAAGTATATATTCACTCAAGAAGAATTGAATATGAGGCAGAGAAGATGGCTTGAGCTGATTAAAGATTATGATCTCAAGGTACATTACCATCCAGGTAAGGCAAATGTAGTTGCCGATGCCCTCAGTCGCAAGTCACACTGCAACTGTCTGATGACGAAGCCCTATGATCTTTCCTTGTGCCATGATCTCGAAAGGATGGGTATCGAAATAATTTCGCAAGGAAGCCTGAATAATGTCAGCATAGAAACATCCATCAAGGATCAAGTCATTGCTGCTCAGAAGGATAACCCTGGAATCAAGCACATCATCGAAAAGGTCCAGACTGGAAAGACTGATTGTTTCAGGATCGATGATGTAGGAGTTGTTTGGTTCAAGAACCGTCTAGTCGTTCCCAAGGTGCCTGAATTGAGACAGTTAATCCTTGATGAAGCACACTTGACCAGATTCTCTATTCACCCCGGTAGCAACAAGATGTACCAAGACTTAAAGCAGAGATTCTGGTGGACTAAAATGAAGATTGAGATTGCCCGGTATGTCGCTCAGTGTGATACCTGCCAAAGAGTCAAGGCAGTACACATGAAGCCTGGAGGAGAATTGCAACCTTTGTCAGTACCCGCTTGGAAATGGGACGACATTAGTATGGATTTTGTCAATGGACTACCCAGAACCCAGAAAGGTTTTGATTCCATTTGGGTAATCGTGGACCGACTCACTAAGCAAGCTCACTTTCTACCAGTGAAGACCAGTTACACTGTCCCCATGTATGCCACCTTGTACAAGAACAACATAGTGAAGCTTCATGGCATACCCAAGAGCATTGTCTCTGACCGTGGTACCCAGTTTGTCGCTAAGTTTTGGAAAGCGTTCCATGCCTCACTTGGAACCAAGCTCTTGCATAGTACAGCTTATCATCCTCAAACTGATGGACAAACAGAGCGAGTCAACCAAGTGCTGGAAGACATGTTGAGAGCCTGTATTCTTACCTTCGCAGATACTTGGGATGACTGTTTGCCTTTGGCAGAGTTCTCGTATAATAACAGCTACCAAGAGAGCATCAAAATGGCACCCTTTGAAGCACTGTACGGTCGTCGTTGTCGTACACCCCTCAGTTGGTCTGAGCCCGGAGAAAGAGAATTCTTTGGAGTTGACCTGGTCAAAGATATGGAAGAGAAAGTCAAGCAGATACAGGAGAATATGAAGATTGCCCAATCTCGACAGAAGAGCTACGCAGACAAGAGACGTCGACCTTTGAAGTTTCAAGTTGGAGATTATGTATATCTCAAGGTCTCACCAACCAAAGGAGTCACTCGTTTTGGAGTCAAAGGAAAGTTAGCACCTCGCTACATTGGTCCGTTTGAGATTTTGGAATGTTGTGGCAAGGTAGCTTACAAGCTGAAGTTGCCTGATCATCTCTCCGCTGTCCACAATGTTTTCCATGTCTCTCAACTCAAGAAGTGTCTCCGAGTACCAGAACATGTCGTGGAAGTTGAAGGTGTCGAGCTAGAGCCTGATCTATCCTACTCAGAATACCCAGTTCGCGTGTTGGACCACAAGGATCGCGTTACCCGAAGAACCACCACAAGATGGTACAAAATCCAGTGGAACCAGCACTCTGAAGAAGAAGCTACTTGGGAATCTGAAGACTTCTTAGCAAAGAACCACCCCGACTTTCTCGAATCTCTGTCAATGTAAAGTTTTGCCTTTATCCCTTCTTTGTCCTTTTGTAAGACGTGGAATCTCGGGGCGAGATTTCTTTAGGGGGGGAGGCTGTAACACCTCTGGTGTTTAGCATGTAATTAACTTGACATATCATCATTATCATCATTAAGCATCATGATTTCATGTGTATGCATTTTGCTAAGTGTATCATTTTATGTGATTTATCTCTATTGCAAAAACCCTATTTGGCCCACTTCTCTCTACTAGGGCAAAATGGTAATTTCATCTCTGTGATTAGCTTTGTGTAATTCTTATTCCTTTGGTGTCTTGAAGTGTTGTTGTGTTGGCCAAAGTTCAAAAATCAGAATTTGATTTCAAAACTCTTTGCAAAACCCTGATTTCCAAATCCTGGATTTTATCCCTCTTGTTGTGATTCAAAAATTATTCAAAATTTGGGATTGGTCCAAAAAGCAAAGTTGTAGATCTGTCAAAGAGAAACAACTTTGGTATTTACAAATTTTCAAGTTGCAGTGCAAAGTTTTGAGTTATTTCAAATTCAATCAAACTCCAGTTTTTGTCCCCTTTTCAGTTTTCAAAATGAGTTCAAAAACTAATGAGTTTCAGGAAAAATGTATAATAGCAAAGTTGTAGGTTTTGATAAAAGGAACAACTTTCATGTTTACAGATTTTCAAGTTTCAGTTTGAAATCCAGAGTAATTTCGATTTGAATCAAGTTTGAAAAAGTGTCCCCTTTACTGTTTTCAAATTTGTTCAAAAACTATTTGGAATTTGAAAATGTTCATATTGACAAAGTTGTAGATCTCATTTTTCTGAACAACTTTGGTATTTTGAGTTTTTGTCGCACAGTTCAAATTTTGGAAGTAATTTGCAAAATACAGAAAGTCAAACCCTACCCTAGCTACTGTTCTTCTTCTCCGGTAGGGGGGGGGGGGCCCGGCCATGGCCGCTCGCCGGCGCTGCACGCGCCGCGTGCCTGGCAGCCGCACGCCCATCCCCGACCTGTCGCCTGCAGCCGCGACATCGCGCCGCACCCGCACGCGCAAGAACCGACCCCCACACCCGTCCCCCACTGCTCCCCGACAGCGCCGCCGCGTGGCCGTCGCCGGCGAGCGCACACCCGGTCCCTGAGCGCGCGTCAACCCTTCTGCCCAACCGCAATCGATTGCGCACGCTCCGTGTGATCTTATCCGCGCCAGAATACGCTCCGCCAGCCTCTTGCCGCGGCTATAAAAGGCCCGACGAGGTCGCCGGAGTAGAACTCACCTCCGCCACCGTCGCCAGCTCACACCAGCGCCTCCCGAGCTCAACCATCTAGCTCAGGAGCTCCGCCGTGTCCTTGTGCAGCTTCACCACCCCTCAATTTGGTCTCTACCGTCCCTGGTTGCCCGGCGTAACTCGCCGTTCCCATCTCCGGCGAGAAGCCCGTCGAGGTCGGGATCGTGAAATACTCCCTCTCCGGCCTTGATCATCTCCCTCCGACCCCCGCATCACCTTCCTTGCTCCTTTGCGCCTCTGACAGACCCCTTGCGGTCACTTGTATCGCGCAGGATCGCCGAGTCGACGATCGCCGCCGTGAGACGTCCGCCGGTCACCGTCGACCACCTCCCTCCGTTCATCCCCTTCCCTCGCCGAGCCGCTTAATCGACTCACGGTGAGCTCCTGAAGCCTCCCATCTCCTCGGTTTCGCCTGAGACGCCTCGTCGTGGCCGGCGTAGCAACGCCGCCGCCGTCGGACGGTCGCCGGCGAACGGAGGAGAAGAACAGTACCGTTTTCCAATTTCCAGTTTATTTGAATAGTGCTGAAATTTCATATTTTCGTGTGATTTTCTGAGTTGCTTCAAAAATTCTGAAATTTTGAGGATAGACTCTTTGTACCTTGAAGAATTTTATAAAAATATAAAACTTGACCTTTCTGCAGAAATTTGAAAATGAAAAATCTCCCATTTAATTAATAAATGGATGGTTTTGGATTTTTAGAAAATAATTTATAACTCCAAAAATTATGAGATAAGTTTTTGTGAGCTAGTTATGCCATGACAAGTCTCTGGTGAAATTTTGAAGTCATTTGGAACAAGTTGATTTTTGAGCTTTATTTTAATTAAGGAATAGTGCCTTTTGGTAATTAAATGTCTAGATTTAATTGAGCACCTTAATGACCTCCAAAAATTATGAAATTTGTTTTGCCATATACTTGTACCATAATGAACTTATGAGATTAATTTGGTAATTTTTGGAGCACCTTCATAAAATGACCTTTTTAAATAATTAAGAAAAATAGAAAAGGGTGATTAGGGTTAGCGTTGATTGACCTGTGATGTGACTTTTGGGATTGCTTGATGTTCATAGACCCCTACCCTTTGGTCTATGATGTTTGTGATGATATGTTTGATTGATGTTAGGATAGTTATGACAAAGTCTAGTTTAATCAATTTTGCTTAAGGAAGAAATGGTTAACTTTTATGCTCAACCTAGATTTCGATTATGCCTTGCCTGAGAGTAATCTTGAATCTGTGGTTTTGTCTTGCACCTGAAGTCCATGTCATCATTCTCATGAGCATTCATCATTGCATCCGCATAGTTGACGAAGAAGGCCCTGAAGTCGAGGTAGCCGCCGAAGGATCTGTCCCCGAGGCAACCCCAAGCTCCGACGCTTATACCTACCCCGACTCTGCTCTTTTTGCCATCCAAGGCAAGCCCCGGTGCATTTAACCCTTTCCTTGAATTTATAAATGTTTCCTTAAATGTCTTTGAGTTAAATTATTGCATTAGGTTGATAGGAGTTGAGTGAAATCCTATCTGATGCATTATCTACCTTGACCAATGATACACCCGATACCTGCTTTTCAAAAACTATTTGAAAAATGCTTAGCAATGCTATATGATAGATTTGCAATAAAAATGCCAAGTTCAAAAGTGTGGTCACTTTAAGAATATTTATGGGAATTTCTGGTTTACTCCCACCATTGGCTAAGTATCTGATCCGTACCTAGTCAATGGGAAGGAGAGGTTGTCCTTGCGTACGGTGCCGTCATGTTGTAGTCCGGGACTCAACAGTTGACACCGGCCGGGACAGGGTTGAAAAACTGACAGGACCTGTACTCTTGGGTTAGAGTCCCGAGGTGCTTGTCGCTGGCTGGAAAATTTAGGGACCACCTGTATGGGGGCCTGATTGACTAAGACTTGCAACTATTCACATACTACGGAAAGCTTCGGCTCCGAGGAATCCTTTATTGGACCGACAACCGCGCACTGGGAGTGGAGAGATGGCGGAAGTAGCATGTACCCACGTGGGTTAGAGGCCCGGATTGGAGTGGTGTACTGTACTTCCGGGTGGCGTAGGACCGGGCCCAATCTTGGAGGAATCGTGGTAGACGAGTTGGCATATGCAAGCTTGGGTGCTACATATGCAGTGTGGATAGGGACCCTCAGCTGAGTATTATTTATCCGGATTAACGCTGCTCCTCGGTTATGGAGACTTAGTCACTGACTGTCAACAGGGAGTGGTTCTCAACTAGGCCTGTTTTGAAATATAAAATGAATCATGAATGATTATGATGGAACAAGGAATACCGAACCTTTCAAAATAAAAATGAGGTTTACCAAAAATGCTTTTCTGCAAAATACTTGAACTTGCTTAAGCCTTACCTTGACTACCCTAAGCCTGCATTCCTGAGTCTTCTCCCTTTTCTTTAGTCGGGTAAGTCTTGTTGAGTACCTTTGTACTCAGGGTTATTTTACCCATGTTGCAGGTATGGCAGACTCCTCAGTATGCCTCGGACCCTGCTGTGTGACTGTTGTTCAGGAAGAGGCCGATGAGGCCGATGAGTGATTATTCACCCTCGGGCTGGGTGATGTATCTTTATCTTTTAGTTGTTGTCATCTGCTACCCTGCCAACTCTATTTGAACTATGGTCTGTAATAACTTCACTTTAAGTTTATGTTGAACACTGGTTTGTAAAACTATTGTTATTTAGTCTTCCGCTATTTACTCCGATGTTATTTGTCAAAATGTTCAAGAGATTGTAACTGAATTGTGAGCTGATCCTGCGGACATCGGGCACTGATGTAGCCCAGTGGCGAACCCGGTCGTAATCTCTTGGCTGTACGGATCAACTGTCAGTGGTTGACAGTGATCAGTGGGCCATGGGATTAGGGCCGTTACGTCACAGTGGATCCGACGACCACGCCCGCATAACTCGTAGCGTTGCCTCGACGCAACCTCCCGATTGCCGCCACATGCTGCCCTTGCTCTGCACCCCCGGTTTTGTGGCCCAAACCGGGAAACCAGCCTTTCCAGGCAACCCCCGGTTTTGAGGCCCAAACCGGGAAAGCAGCCCACCAGCGCCTGAGTTTTGAGGCCCAAACTCAGCAAACCCGCAGCACCCAGGTTTTGAGGCCCAAACCTGGAAACTGTTCTCAGCCCGAGTTTTGTGGCCAAACTCGGAAACCATCCGCACCCAGGTTTTGAGGCCCAAACCTGGAAACCGTCCACCCGATGGTTTTTCTTTGGCTCAACCACCAAACTGACGCCGTAGAAGGGATGCACCACCCGTGCACCCCGTCCACCGACACGTGTCCCCAAGTCCATGACTCATGCAACACATGACCGCAAGTCTTCGCTCGTGGCTGTCCCAGACTGTCAGCCACCACAGCTGATCCTCGGGCCTCTAGTCCCTCAGTCCAAGCCTCACGTTCGCCCTTCGCCACTCTCAGTCCATCAACACGGCACATCTCTACTTGACCTTCACCTCGCCTTTGATCACTGTATCCGTGCTCGACACCTGCACAACACAAGCCAAAGAACATGCGCATCATCCCAGTTGACAATCACTCATCACTCAGAGACTCGGCATACACCCATGTATCCGCAATCTCCCCCTTGATGAGTGCATTGTCAACTACCAACACAAATCATAAAGGTAGCAGAAGAAGGGAAGAAGAAGGAGAAGAGAACTCAACCAAATGACCCAAAAGCATAGCAAAGCCGAAGAAGGTCAAGTGGAAAGAGCGAGACAACTTGGTTCCCAAAGACATGGGCAACGGCTCGACGCAACAAAGCAAAGCAAAGCTAGCCCTCAAGAAGAGGTAGAACAGGCTCAACACCGCTAGCAAGTACCTATTGAAAATATCAAAGCAAAATGCTAGTCCCTCCAGATAGAGGCACCGAGGCTCAACACAACTAGCAGAGAAATCTCGATACCAACTGTTACCAAAAAGAGTTTGACACCAATTGAAAATCTGAAAAGCAAATGCTAGTCCCTCAAGAAAGAGGCAAAGGCTCAACACAACTAGCAAAACGCTCCAAACCAATTGAAAATGTCAAAAAAACTCATCCGGAGCAAACTCCCCCTCGAATAATGCAAACAACCAGGAAGACTCTCTCTAAGCAAAAAAAGGAGGGTTATGATTTGCAATTTCTCCCCCTTAGTTGAAAATGCACTTGTCAAGAAAAATATGCTCCCCCTCAGAAAATGCACCATCAGAAAGTGGTAACACGTAGATTTCTTCCCTTCCAAAATGCACAAGAGTGTCAAAATGCAAGTTAGGAGCTTCGTGAGTAGAGTCAAAAGAGTGCAAAGATGCTCTACGGAGTTCTGTACCGATGACTTAGAAAATGCACAGAATGCTAGCAGAGGCTCAAACTGATCACCAAGAGTAAAATATGAACATGTGAGCAGTTTTCAGCCGAAAAAGGTATTCACCATCAAAATAGCACAAGACATGTATGGACAGGAAGTCAAACAAGTGCTAAACATGTATACAAGGTGAACTACCCCTAGCACAGTTCAATCATCATGCTGATAGCAATTTAGGCATATACTCGTGATTTCAAATTTTAATCGGAGTTGCAGCGGTGAAATTACACCAGTTCAGAAAACAGCATGTGACTGCGAGAGGTTGAATGCTTGTTATTGCCTAACTTTCCAACTGTGCGAAGCCTATGCAGAAGCAATCAAAAGCTTAAAGCGACAGTTTCGGTCATACACTACACAGCTCAAGTTTAACCCAAAAGTGCAATGGGAAACAGTCTCGAAACTGTGAGGTGCTAACAAGCAAACCCATCTCGATTTTTCCTTTTCACTTAACTTGGTTCAGATTTTAAACAGAATGTGAATAGACCAAGCAAGTGAATGACTCAACACTAGACACATAGCAACCTAGCATACATAGATAGCATAAGTGACTTCGACACATCCTACACATGCTAGTTTCATATCCCAATGGTGAAAATTTTCAAATTTTAGGTTCATTAAGCAAATTCACCATTCAAAAATAGCTCAGCTCACAACATGTATTAGTGATCACAAAGAGCATAAGCTACAACATCATAAAGCATCGGAGTAAAGACTACACAGAGCATAGTTACATTCTTCAGACTATATTCATGAAGCTCAGAATGTAAAAGCGTATGCTAAAATGCAAAGATGCATAAAGAAACCAAAAAGAAGCAGAAACAACTGAAGAACTCAAAGTCAGTGTATCATACAAGAGTCAAAATGTTTCCCCCATCTAAAAGGGGAAACACACACCAAGCTCACCTCTCAACCGATTGAAGGTTGATTGGTCCAAAGGCTTGGTGAAAATATCAGCAAGCTGATGATGAGTATCGACATGGCGAAGGTCGATATCACCATTCTCATAGTGGTCTCGCAGAAAATGAAAGCGCACATCAATGTGGTTGGTCTTCGAGTGCAGCACGGGGTTCCTAGCAACGCTAATCGCACTCATGCTGTCACAAAGCAAAGGAACGCGAGAAAAACTCAGACCAAAATCACGCAAAGTGGCCATCATCCAGAGTAACTAGGAACAGCAGCTAGCCGCAGCAACATACTCAGCCTCCGTGGTAGACTGGGCGACACTAGACTGCTTGCGAGAAGACCACGATACAAGAGAAGAACCAATAAACCAGCAAGTCCCAGAAGTGGACTTGCGCTCAATCCGGCAACCAGCAAAATCAGCATCGGAATAACCGCAAAGGGAGAGGTTGGAGGAAGCAGAATACCAAATCCCGAACTCTGGAGTGAAGGATAAGTACCTCATAATGCGCTTCACCGCCTGACGGAGCGAAGTGCGCGGCGACGACTGAAAGCGCGCACAGAGACACATCGCGAACTGGATGTCCGGGCGTGTCGCCGTCAGGTACTGTAGCGACCCGATCATACTCCGGTACTCCTTATGGTCCACTGCCTCTCCTTCCTTGTCCGCATCCAGGGCCGTCGTGGTCGACATGGGTGTTGGAAGAGGCTTGGCCTCACACACATCGAACTTCTTCAGAATGTCCCAAGTATACTTACCCTGGTGCACGAACGTCCCTTCCCGGGATTGCTTGATTTGCAACCCGAGGAAAAACGTCAACTCGCCCATCATGCTCATCTCGAACTCCCTGCTCATAGTGTCTGCAAACTTGGCAACCAAAGTGTGAGAAGAACCACCGAAAATGATATCATCCACGTAAATTTGGACCAAGAGTGTATCAGTGCCTTGCTTGAGGAGAAAGAACATTTTATCTACGCATCCCATTTTGAAACCCTTAGCAAGCAAAAAGGTTTTTAACCTATCATACCAGGCTCTAGGGGCTTGTTTCAAACCATACAAAGCTTTGTGAAGTTTAAAGACATGGTTTGGAAACTTGGGATTTTCGAAACCGGGGGGTTGTCTAACATAAACTTCCTCCTCTATGTGGCCGTTTAAGAAGGCACTCTTGACATCCATTTGAAAAAGTTTGAAACCTTTGGATGCAGCAAAAGCCAAGAGTATCCTAATAGCCTCCAAACGTGCTACAGGAGCAAACGTCTCCTCATAGTCTATCCACTCCTTCTGACTATATCCCTGGGCTACGAGTCTGGCCTTGTTTCTCACAACATGGCCATCTTCTCCCTGTTTGTTTTTGGAAACCCATTTTGTCCCAATTGGATGACACTTAGAAGATGGAGACACTAGAACCCAAACCCAATTTCTCTTAAAGTTCTCAAGCTCCTCATGCATGGCATTGACCTAATCCGGATCCGTCAAAGCGTGTTCAACATCCCGGGGTTCAAAATCAGCAACAAAAGCAGAATGAGCAAAGTGAGAGATTTGCCTTGACCGGGTGACGCGTTCGTCAATGCTGTCGATCATCTACTGAGGCGGGTGCTGGCGCTGAATGTGTCGTGGCGCCTCCCTTGCCAAAATGGCCTCCCCCTCAACAGCAGCTGGTGCCTCCTCGGGTACAAAAGGTACCGCTCGAGGTGGCGGATCCCACAGCCCCCAGGAAGACGACGTGTCGGGGCCGTGAGTCGTCGTAGAAGCCGCTCTTTGTGGCACAGCAGGTGGAGGAGGTGCTGGGTCATCTATCCCTTCAACACCTTCTTCTTCATCATCGAAAAGAGGTTCTCCAACCTCGTGATCACCTGCACGCTCAAAACCATGGTCTCGTCGAAGGTGACATCGGATGTCTCCAAGGCTCGGTTAGTGTCTAGGTAAAGTACACGATAAGCACGAGTATGAGTGCCATAACCCAAAAACACACCGTCAGAAGAACGAGACTCAAACTTGTCCAAGTTGCCCATTTTGAGTATAAAACAATGGCAACCAAAAACTTGAAAATAACTCACCTTGGGCAGTTTTCCAAAACGCAACTCATAAGAGGTCTTTTTCAAGAAAGCTCAAAGAAAAATGCGATTGGAAATGTAGCATGCAGTGCTCATGGCTTCGAACCAATATCGCCTAGGAGTCCTATGCTCATCAAGCATCGTCCTGGCCATCTCTACAAGGGTCCGATTCTTCCTTCCTACAACACCATTCGGAGGCGGTGTGTAGGGAGAAGAAAACTGATGCTCTAAACCCAAAGAGTTGCAAAACTTCTCAAAATCTGAATTCTTGAATTCGGAACCATTATCACTCCTAATAGCTCGCATCGAGTTCAAAGGGAACTCGTTCTGAAGACGCAAAATCAGATTGCGAGCAAGGAAGAAAGTCTCGGTCTTCTCAGCTAAAAAGAAGACCCACGAATATCTTGAAAAATCATCGACAACAAGAAGCACGTACCACTTCCCCCCAACCGAGCTCACCCAAGCCGGACCAACAAGGTCCATGTGCAAAAGCTCTCCAGGGCGCTTTGTCATGACCTGAGTCACTGGATGGTGGGGAGCGGCAACCATCTTCCCATGTCTACAAGAATGGCAAACAAGATCCTTCTCCATGGATAACTTGGGCAATCCTCGAATTAAGCCAAGTGAACTAAGTCTTGCAAGCAAGTCGAAGCTCAGGTGACCGAGTCTCCTATGCCACTTCCAAAGATCGGAGGAGGAAGGTCCAGCCAAAAGACAATGAGAAATTCTGAACGACTCCGAGAAATCTGCACGGAAGACTTTTCCAAAGGGCGAAATCACACATACAAGATTGCCCTGAGGATCCAAAATGCGACTGAGATTCGGTTTAAAATGAATCTCATAGTCATCATCGAAAAGTTGTGAAACAGAAAGAAGGTTAAAATGCATGTTAGAAACAAGAGCAACATCGCGCAACACAAAGTGCTCATTAACTCGCACAGACCCACGAGACAGCACCTTACCTTTGCTGTTGTCGCCGAAGATAATATACTCCTTTCCGGCGACCGGACTAAGACTGGAGAACCACATGGCGTTTCCGGTCATGTGCCTCGAACACCCGGAATCCACCAACCAAACATTCTTCAATCGTTTTACCTACATCAATAAAAAGACATAGGGTGAGCATACGGGCCAACACTGGGGTTAGTGAAGTAAGGGGAATACCAGTGTTGGGCCGGCTGCTCAAAAGAACGGTTAGCAGAAAAACCATTCCTAGCACGCCTACGAGAGGAGCGATCACCACGTTGAGGAAAACGTGGTCCGCTAAGGGAGGAGTGTCCATCGCGATACTCAAAACGCGGTGGGGGAAAACGCTCAACTACAAAGCCTCCGCCACGGGGTCCATAGCCTACATCTGCAGGCACCCGCCGGGCACGCTCTCTACGAGGCCTAGACCTAGGAACTTGAGGCACTACACCTCCAAGCCTAGCATCTCTCCTCCGAGATCTCCTCTGCCTAGGCCTGTGAACTTGAGGTTCTGATCCTCTGGTCCTAGCAGCTCTCCTCGGAGCTCTCCTCTGAACGTTCGGCACATGTACATCATGGAAAGGATGGTACATGTCCGGGTTGTTCATCTCCCTAGCACGACGCGCCTCTCTCTTGCGCCGAAAGCAGAACTCACTCAGGTGTCCATCTCTCCCACAATGCTCACAATGGTACCTCACCGCTCTCAAAGGGGGTTGTTGGTACTCACGGTGGTGGGTGTGGATCACCTTGCCCTTCTGTGGCATACATTCCTCCTGGATAGGCGGCATTGTGTCCAGCTTGTTCTTTTGGTGGTTGGGTTTGGGAGCCCAATGCTGGTTCTTGGGTGGAGCTCTCAGAGGTTCAACAAAGAGCCCATCCTTGGTGTTAGGGTTGAGAGGCTCTTTGGGTGGAAGCTTGGTAAGTTTGGGAGTAGTGGTGGAGTTGGGCTTCTCAATCGGATTCAGACCACTCGACTCTCCAATCTTGCCAAAAGCAGAAAGATCAACATCCTGAGCAAAGCCTACACTGGGACCTCCAGCAGCTCGCTTGAATTGGGAGATCATCATCTCGAGCTGTGGCTCACCGCTAGACACCCATGACAAGATGGTTCGAAGGTATGTGTTTTCCTCCTCGGTTTGCATCTTGTCATGCTTCACGTTAGCGATCTCCATCTCCAAACCCTCACACAAAGCGCACCTAGTCACACAAGTGCTACCCGAGCTGGCCTCCTCAAGAGACACAATCTTGGCATTCTTCTCTGCCAACTCGGATTGCAAGACAGGACAAGTCTTGCATGCACCCAAGAGCGAAGGTCTAGCCTTCAGCTCATCCACCTCTCCTACCAACGCAACATACTTACTTCTTAGAGTGAGAAGGTCACTCATGTGCGTGGTGTACATCTCACACTCAACCTCCTCAGAAACGACCACGGTGGACTTAGCAAACTCAAGCTCCCTCACCGTGTCCTACCACTTCTGCCTAAACTCCTTGCGCTCTCTAGCGGCACGCCTAAGCAGCTTATCCTGACTAAGCAAGGCGGCAGTAAGCTTCTCGACCTCAGCAGAAAGCTCGTCCAGGGTGAGGGATACCTGGGAGGTGTCATCGTCGTCGTCGTCCCGAGGGGAGTTCACCAGCTCGCCGTCGACCTCCTTGCCGAGCTCCATGGTGCAGAAGCCGTCGTCGTCGGCGAAGAAGCAGAGGCCGTTCAGCTTGTCCTCGATCCTCTTATTCTTCTCGGACTCGTCATCGCTTGAGCAAGCGGAGTCGTCATTGCGGATACATGGGTGTATGCCGAGTCTCTGAGTGATGAGTGATTGTCAACTGGGATGATGCGCATGTTCTTCGGCTTGTGTTGTGCAGGTGTTGAGCACAGATACAGTGATCAGAGGCGAGGTGAAGGTCAGGTAGAGACGTGCCATGCCGATGGACCGAGAGTGGCGAAGGGCGGACATGAGACTTGGACTGAGGGACCAGAGGCCCGAGGATCAGCTGTGGTGGCTGATAGCCTGGGACAGCGACGAGCGAAGACTTGCGGTCATGTGTTGCCTAAGTCGAGGACTTGGGGACACGTGTCGGTGGACGGGGTGCACGGGAGGTGCATCCCTTCTACGACGTCGGTTTGGTGGTTGAGCCAGGGAAAAACCATCGGGTGGACGGTTTCCAGGTTTGGGCCTCAAAACCTGGGCGTGGATGGTTTCCGAGTTTGGCCACAAAACTCGGGCTGAGGGTTTCTGAGTTTGGCCTCAAAACTCGGGCTCAGGACGGTTTCCAGGTTTGGGCCTCAAAACCTGGGTGCTGCGGGTTTGCTGAGTTTGGGCCTCAAAACTCAGGCGCTGGTGGGCTGGTTTCCCGGTTTGGGCCTCAAAACCGGGGGTTGGTTGGAAAGGCTGGTTTCCCGGTTTGGGCCACAATACCGGGGGTGCAGAGCGAGGGCGGCACGTGGCGGCAATCGGGAGGTTGCATCGAGGCAACGCTACGAGTTGTGCGAGCGTGGCCGTCGGATACACCTACCACCGAGTTGGTCCAGAATAACCTTATGGTTTAGCTGGTTCGCTCTGTAATTAGTTGAGGGGTAGAGTAGAAATTAGAAATTAGGATAAGTAGAGGGAGACACCCTCCTCCCTTCCTATCTCAGTCATTTGCCCTTTGCTTCTAGGGTTTCCTGCTCTCCCAATACCCTGCTGTAGCTAGCTGAGATCCGCAGAGAACCATACCTCTGTGTACTGGAGATTTTGAGGAAGTGAGGCCGTAACCTCACTGTTGTAGCGTGTGGTAGCCACACGGTTGCAGATCGATGTGTTGATTCACGTTTTGATTCGTGTTCTTCGCGTTCTTCGTTTCTCCCGATTTTCTCGTCACTCGATCTCCCTCTCCCGTGCGTCTTTGCAAAATCCGTTTGAATCAACTTGTTCATATTTGAAAGGAGATCATTTCCGCCGAAGGAATTTATCTAACTCTTTACGAACAAGTAGATCGGGTTGATTTCGTTTTCGTGGCACTTTTCGTTCAATCCACCTCCCCTTTTGATTTCCCGGTGATTTGGTCGATTTGAGCGGATGATCTCTTGGGGATAGTCTCCTAACGACCTCGTGATCATTCTCTCCAAGTTTGGGAACTTGGGATTGTGCTTTGATTTGAATTTGGGAAGAGTTTTGGGAAGGGCATTTGAAATCGCCCTCACTGGGCATTGGCGGACAGTCCGCCATCTCAGGCGCGGACAGTCCGCGCGTCGGGGCTGGTTTAGTCCAGCCGCGGCCAATCCCTGCTGTTTTTGGCTCGGGCCACTGGCGGACAGTCCGCCGTGCTAAAGCGCGGACAGTCCGGGACCGAGCAAGGGGACTTCAGCAGCAGTGTGTTTTTGCTCACTTGACCGGCGGACAGTCCGCCACCAGAGCGCGGACAGTCCGCAGTAGGGGCGGACAGTCCGGGACCCCATGTTTAGTGCATTCGCTCTCCCGGCTTGTTCGCTTGGTTTCCGGACTTCTCGTTTGGCCTTGTAGTTGACCAAGGAACCTCTCTAGGTATCTTTGCTACTTGTTAGCATCGGTATTTGGAGAATTCTCGACGTAGTCATCTATCTACGTTCGAGACTTGGTTTTTGGGTTTGAGTTCGAGCCGAAACTTTTGGAGTTTGGTTTGCTACTTCTTTGTGTTGCTCCGCTGTGATCCTAGGGATCATCCACCCTCTTCCAAGGGTCGTGAGCATCACGGTTTCGGTCACCGTTTCTCAGGGTTGATTTTGGGACATTTGGCCAAAGTTTCGAGAGAAATTTTTGAGCTCCCATTCACCCCCCTCTGGTCGCCTTGCTAGTGCTTTCTCGGTCCTTCAATTGGTATCGGAGCGGGTTAAGGATCTTCCACCTTAGCTGGTTCCAGATCCACAGAAGGCGACATGGATCGTTGTAACACCTCAGGTGTTTATATGAATAAAATGTTGCCATGTCATCATAAGCATTTCATAGCATCATGTGCTAGCTCACCTGGAGATGCATTCACTAAAATAAGTTTAATTCTTAATATGTGAGCATCTCTGTTTATATGCTTGTGATGCAGCTCAAAAACCTAATTTAGAATGTCATTATGAAGTAACTTGTGTTCATTCCCATTTGACTAAAGTCATGTAAAGGCATGAATTCAAGTTCAACAATTCAAAAGGATATAAAATTTGTTTAGCTTAAAAATGGGAAAATCATTAAATTCCTATATAAGTTAATTACCCTTTCTAGTTAACTCAAAATCTATGCATAATTTGGGGTTGACCCTATGTTGGAGACACGCTAGCCCCACCTCCGCACTTGTGCAGGGGAGTGGCGAAGGTGACCAAGCGTCGGAAGCGATAGCGAAGGTTAAGGAAACGAGGACAAAGTGGCTATGGCTCTGTTCCCCAGAAAGATCCGTGTCCATACACTGTTCACCCCCCGGTATTTATAGGGGATACCAAAGGCCGCCGGCCAAATTACAGTAGGGCACAAGAAAGATTCCACTGCGCTACTTATACAGAAGGGCAAACCCGTACAAACACAGCCGGAGCCGAAACCCTAGCCTGCCTTCCCTGCGCCCCCCGCCGCTCGGTCCAAGCTCCCCTGGACGGAAAAATGAGGGGCGTCCTTCCTCTTGCGGAGGTATCCGCCCGATCAGAGAGTTTGAGGTCCTTCGCCACCGGTTGGATCTGGACCTCTCGGCGAAGGTACGCGGGATGCGCGAGGGTCGCTCCCAGCGCTCCTCACGCCCCCTTCCTGCAAAAAGGCTCCTGAACACTTCCGAAGGCTGGGTCAGTATAGCAGAGGTTTGGTCGGTGACCTGAGGGACTTAGCAGGATGGAGGAGGGGGGTATGTGGCGAAGGTGCGCGGGCCGTTTGTTGAGCTAGCCAGCGTGGCGCCTCTGAGGAGGGTCCCTTCCCCCAACAGTAGCCCCTCGTTGTCTTGGATCTACAGAACAGTGTTTAGGCCCAAGCAGCGCCTTTCAACGGGAAAGGAGACGGGACCCTCGGCATCGACGCCCGCGGCTGCTTTTGGGCTGGGCCGTAGTATTGTTTTTTGAACTGTAGGAGTCCGTCTCGTTTTTTGTGCCGTGGCTTTTTTGGTTTTCGTGCCGGTGTTATCGGGTGGGGCATTTCGCCACCTGGTCTATAAATAGAAGGGGTGGGTGAGGAGCTTGGATTGCGCCCTCCTCTGCTATATCCATCCTGCTGTTGCGATTTGCTTGTAGCGAAGGTTTGTTTTAGCTTTCATGCGAGGGTTGAGACGGGCATTCGTTGTTCGATAGTGTCAGGAGCTAAAGAGATGGCCAGGTTGAAGCAGACTGCTCGCGCTATTTCTCCCACTGTCACAGATGAGGGGATTACCTTCGAGTTCGGTCTCAGCCGGGTTTGTGCCACTGAGATTGCATCTTATGTCCGGTGGGGTTGGATCGAGGAAGGCAAGGCGAGGACCAGTGCTGGGGAGACAGTGCCGAGGCTGGACGCAGATGAGGTTGTTGTGTTTGAGGAGTTCTTTTCAGCTGGTCTTCGCTTCCCAGCTGACTCCTTCGTGACTTCAGTTCTGCGAAGGTTTAATTTGCGCTTCCACCAGCTTACACCTTCTTGCTTCACGAAGATGTCAGTTTATGTCTGGGCCTGCCGATCTCAGCGGATTGTCCCTCATGTCGAGGGGTTTGTTCGCACTCATCGGGTTCATATGCAACATCGCAAGTTTACGGTCGGCGAAGGCAAAGCCAGTCTTGGTCAGCTCGCGGTGTACACTTTCTGTCATCGCGCCGGCGCGGAGCTGCCGGTGCAGGCGCAGAAGAACAAGTGGAGCAGCGGGTGGCAGGAGTTTTGGTTTTATTACAAGCTCAGTGATAACGCCGAGCTTTGCGGTGAGCTTCCGTTGCTTGGGGATGTAAGCGCCGAAGCTAGGATGAGCGTCGAGGCTCACGCTACTGTTGACTGCTTGAGAGTCGTTGCACGCTCTCTGTGTGCACGTGATTTAGTGGAGGAGTACTGCTGTGCCAAGATTTGGCCTCTCGGCCGGAGGCAGGCATGGTTCAAGGTAGAGAGTGACCCCATGTACGAAGGTAGGGGTTTGAAGAGGCCGAATCTGGATCTGGACAAGGTTTGGGAGAAGACTCTTAAGAGGTTTCCCTCGTGCGAAGATGGGGTCGAGGCCATCTACAAGCGAGTTCAGCAGTGGACGGAGGAACTTGTTGGGAAGTTGTCCACGCTAGAGGTTAAGGCGATCCATAGCTCGGTGGGTAGCGGAGGTCGGGTCAACAGACTGTTTGACACTCTTGGGATCCAGTATGCAGACTGGCCAGCTCCTTTGAGCGACGATGCGCCGAAGAAGAGGAAGCGTAAAGCTTCGGAAGAGAGAGAGATCGTTTCTCAGCCGAAGAGAGGTCGTGGTCGAGGCCGTGGTGGTGCTGGTGGTCGAGTGAAGACACTTGCGACGAAGGTCGCAGTTGTTTCGGGTCCTGGTGGCACCTCTTCCCCCTCGGCCATTGTTACTTCCGGTCGAGGTGTCGGTAGGGTTGTAGTGCGGGTGCCCCGAGTTGGGGGGATCGGTGCTTTAATTAAGATCTCGGACGACGACGGTGACTCTGATGACGATGAGGTGGAGGAGGAGAAAGAGGGGGGGACGGAAGAGGACACGTCTGTTGAAGACAGTGAGTCTTCAAGCAGCGAGGGTGGTTCTGATGAGGTTGTGAGCATTGAAGGCGACCGTGGGAAGAAGATTGTCTCGTCCGGTGGTGGCGCTCCGGCTGACCGGAGCATTGACAACATAATTCGGGACTTGGAGCCGAGGAGTCCTCCGCGAGGGTCGATTCCCTCGTTTGCTGGATCGCATTTGTGGGTCAATGGTTTCGAGTTTTTCGACGAACTTGAATCTGAGCGAGCCTCGGGGAAGAGACTGTATGGCGAGGCTAGCCGGTCAAGTCTTCCAGAGTTCGCTAAGAAGCTTGGTGTCTGCGATCTGGCGACTGAGCTATTCACAAGCCCGGACCTTCGGGATTGTCACCTGCAGTGTGGCCCGGGGGTGCGGATACATGGGTGTATGCCGAGTCTCTGAGTGATGAGTGATTGTCAACAGGTTTGATGAGCATGTTCTTTGGCTTGTGTTGTGCAGGTGTCGAGCACAGAGACAGTGATCGAGGGCAAGGTGAAGGTCAAGTTGAGACGTGCCGTGCCGACGGACTGGGTGCGATGAAGGATGG
Organism: Coix lacryma-jobi var. lacryma-jobi; assembly: GCA_009763385.1. NCBI lineage: Eukaryota > Viridiplantae > Streptophyta > Magnoliopsida > Poales > Poaceae > Coix > Coix lacryma-jobi. The sequence continues at coordinate 108,397,540 of CM019828.1, read as the reverse complement.
GCGTGCCGTGCGGCGGACGTGCCATGCCGATGTATCGAGCAGTGAAGGGCGGACGTGAGGCTTGGACTGAGGGACCGGAGTGCCTGAGGATCAGCTGTGGTGGCTGGCAGCCTGGGGCAGCGACGAGCGGAGACTTGCGGGGCACGGTGTTGCTCGGGTCGAGGACCTGGGGACACGTGTCGGTGGACGGGGTGCACGGGCGGTGCATCCCCTCTACAGCTCCGGTTTGGTGGTTGAGCCAGGGAAAAACCACCGGGTGGACGGTTTCCGAGTTTGGGCCTCAAAACTCGGGTGCCCGGTTTGGTGGTTGAGCCAGGGAAAAACCACCGGGTGGACGGTTTCCGAGTTTGGGCCTCAAAACTCGGGTGCTCGGTTTCCAGGTTGAGCCACAAAACCTGGGCGCGGACGGTTTCCGAGTTTGGCCACAAAACTCGGGCGATGGGCTGGTTTCCGAGTTTGGGCCTCAAAACTCGGGCGCTGCGGGTTTCTGAGTTTGGGCCACAAAACTCGGGCTGGTGGGCTGGTTTCCCGGTTTGGGCCTCAAAACCGGGGGTTGCTGGAAAAGGCTGGTTTCCCGGTTTGGGCCACAAAACCGGGGGTGCAGAGCGAGGACGGCACGTGGCGGCAATCGGAAGGTTGCGTGAAGGCAACGCGGACGAGTTGTGCGGGCGTGGCCGTTGGATCTACCTACCACCGCGGGTTGGACCAGAATAGCCTTAGGGTTTAGCTGGTTCGCTCTGTAATTAGTTTAGAGAGGGGTAGAGTAGGAAATAGGCTTAGTCTAGGTTAGTATAGGTAGTCCAGGGGAGACACCCTCCTCCCTATCTCAGTTATTTTCAGTTTTAGCCATCTCATTTGCTTCCTGCACTTAGGGTTTCCTGCTCTCCCATCCCCTGCTCTAGCTGAGATCCGCAGAGAGACTTGCAACTCTGTGTACTGTTGATTTTGAGGAAAGGAGGCCGTAACCTCCTTGTCGTAGCGTGTGTTTGCGCTTCAGCTTGCAATTCGTGGGTGTGATTCGCGTTTTGTTCGTGTTCTTCGCGGAATCCTTTTTCCCCACGATTTTCCCGTCGCTTGATCTCTTTGCTCGGTTCATTTTTTGCAGTTCTGTTAGAACTGGTTTGTTCTAGATCGTGAGGCACTTCTTTCCACCGAAGGAATCATCCTCTAACCTCACGGTCTAGGAGATCGATCGATTTTTCGTTTCGGGTCAAGTTTTCTCCCTTCCCCCGAAATTCTTCGATTCATCGATTTGGAGATAGGTTCGAGCCATGATCTCTTAGAGATAGCTCACTATACTCTTTGTGACTCTTCTCACCAAGTTTGATCCCTAGAGGATTTGTTTTGGGTGAGATCGAGTCGAATCGGTGAACGAACAGCCTGAATCGGGGTGACCGGACGCTGCCTGTTCAACGACCGGACGCTGTCAGTGAGTCCGGTCGATGAACACCTTCGCTGTGTTCGGTTCGTGACTTGACCGGACGCACCTTTCGCTAAGTGACCGGACTCGCTCATTGTACTGTTCACTTGGCTTGTATCTTGTGACCGGACGCACTGCTCTCGACCGGACGCTCGTCTCTGGTGAGTCCGGTCAGGAACAGTAAGCTCCGAAAACTGTTTTTGCACGACCGGACGCGTCCGGTGGTCAGCGACCGAACGCAGGCAGAGTCCGGTCAGTGCTGGTTCGACGCGTTTTCGTCCGCAGTTTGTTCGTTCGTCTTTCGATTCGAGATTCGTTTGTTGCGTTGGATTCCTAACTTCGTGCTCTACAGAATTTGGGTTTCCCGCTCTACAAAACCCATCCCGTCACTAGTTGACTTGCGTGAACTTGGGTGAGGAAGTTTTTGTGGTGCCTCGCTGTGATCCCAGGGATCATCCACCCTCTTCCAAGGGTCGTGGGCATCACGTTTTTGGTAGTAGCTCTTGGGGATTGATTTTGGGACACTTGGCCAAAGTTTCGAGAGAGATTTTATTAGCTCCCATTCACCCCCCCCCTCTGGTCGCCTTGCTTTTTGCATTCTCGGTCCTTCAATTGGTATCGGAGCAGGTTAAGGATCTTCCACCTTAGCCGGTTCCAGATCCACCGAAGGCGACATGGATCGCGGCGTGGGCAAACCGCCGTTCTTTGATGGGACGAACTATGCGTATTGGAAGATACGCATGTCGGCCTATCTGCAGAGTTTGGGTGCTTCTATTTGGGATATTTGCAACTCTGCTGATTACGTGGTCTTGGCTGCTCGTGTTTCTCAGCAACAGATCGATGAGCACGATGCCAATATCCGAGCCCGTAATGCTCTCTTTTCTTGTTTGAGCATGGGTGAGTTTGATCGTGTTTCTCACCTTGCTACGGCTCGGGAGATCTGGGACACCCTCATGCGTTTCCATGAGGGCACCTCTCAAGTCAAAACCCGACTCTACGAGTCGTTCAAGCGTGAGTATGAGAACTTTCGACATCAGCCTGGCGAGAGCATAGAAAGTTTATTCGCTCGCTTTCAGGTGATTGTCAACAGGATGAGGGCTAACAAGGAGCAGTTGCCCTTTGACGATCACGAGCGTGCTTTGAAGCTCTTGCACACTCTTGATCGGTCGGTGTGGGATTCTAAGGTTCAGGCGATCATCGAATCCCCGAACTATGAGACCCTCACTTGCGACGAGCTCTTCAGTAAGCTCAA
>CM019828.1:108367953-108394368 GCA_009763385.1 Coix lacryma-jobi var. lacryma-jobi | reverse complement strand
GCCATGGACGAGCGAGAAGGATTTTCAAAAGAAGCCCTCGCCATAGCATCAATCTCACTGGACTTGAGCTTACTGAAGAGCTCGTCGCAGGTGAGGGTCTCATAGTTCGGCGATTCGATGATTGCCTGAACCTTGGAGTCCCACACCGAACGGTCAAGAGTGTGCAAAAGCTTCAAAGCACGCTCATGATCGTCAAATGGCAACTGCTCTCTGTTAGCCCTCATCCTGTTGACAATCACCTGAAAGCGAGCGAATAAACTTTCTATGCTCTCGCCAGGTTGATGTCTAAAGTTCTCATACTCTCGCTTGAACGACTCATAGAGTCGGGTTTTGACTTGAGAGGTGCCCTCATGAAAACGCATGAGAGTATCCCAGATCTCCCGAGCCGTAGCGAGGTGAGAAACGCGATCAAACTCACCCATGCTCAAACAAGAGAAAAGAGCATTACGGGCTCGGCTATTGGCATCGTGCTCATCGACCTGCTGTTGAGTCACACGAGCAGCCAAGACCACGTAGTCAGGGGAGTTGCAAATATCCCAGATCGAAGCGCCCAAGCTCTGCAAATAGGCCGACATACGTATCTTCCAATACGCATAGTTCGTCCCATCGAAAAACGGCGGTTTGCCCACGCCGCGATCCATGTCGCCTTCGGTGGATCTGGAACCGGCTAAGGTGGAAGATCCTTAACCTGCTCCGATACCAATTGAAGGACCGAGAAGCTACCCGAAAGCGACCAGAGGGGGGGTGAATGGGAGCTTTAAAATTTCCTTGCGGAAACTAGATGCCACTGTCCCAAACTCAACCCCAAAAGCAAACCCTAGAGCCGACAAGTGTCCACGACCCTAGATGTAGGGTGGATGCTTCCTAGAAGCACAGCGGGACACTAGACAACCCTAGAAAGCCAACCCAAAAGACGGAACTCGAATCCGTTGACGAACGAACGAACCGCGAACGAATCGGCGCGAAACAGCTACGACCGGACTCTGGCCAGCGTCCGGTCAGCAGAGACCGGACGCGTCCGGTCGTCCAAAATCGGCTCTGGAACCTTACTGTTCGCGACCGGACTCACGAGTACGGAGCGTCCGGTCGTGTACAGTGCGTCCGGTCGAAACCGACAAAGCCAGGAACAGTGCAAGCGTAGCGTCCGGTCGAAATGCAAACAGAGCGTCCGGTCGAGAGCGTCCGGTCAGTACGCAGAAAAGCTTGGCGCCGTGCTCAACGACCGGACTCTGAAAGCGTGCGTCCGGTCAGACCGACAGAGCGTCCGGTCACCCCGCGACTGCACTGAAACTCCGGCGATTCAACCCGATCTCCTCCGAATCAAGTGCTCTAGGCTTGGGATTCGATCTGAGGAGTCACAAGGAGGTTAGTGAGCTATCTCTAAGAGATCATGGCTCGAACCTAACTCCAAATCGGTGAATCGAAGGAATTCGGGGGAAAGAAGAAAAAGAGACCCGAAACTAAAACTTGATCGATCTCCTAGACCGTGAGGTTAGAGATGATTTCTTTCGGTGGAAAGAAGTGCCTCACGATCTAGAGCAACTCAGTTCAAACGGAATCGTAAAAGATGAACCGAGCACAAAGATCAAGCGACGGGAAAACTCAAGGCACAAAGCAATCCGCGAAGAACATGATGAACATGAAATCAAAACGCGAATTGACACCAAGAGATGGGATCCAAGGTGAGGATACGGCCTCACTTCCTCGAATCAACAGTACACAGAGTGGAGTCTCTCTGCGGATCTCAACTAGCTAAAGCAGGGGTGTGGGAGAGTGGAAACCCTAGGAAATGAAAGCTCTAACTGAGATTGAGATAGGGAGGAGGGTGTCTCCCTCAGACTACTTATACTAACCTAGCCTAAGCCTATTTCCTACTCTACCCCTCACTACTGTATTTACAGAGCGGACCAGCCTAACCCTAAGGCTATTCTAGTCCACCCGCTGGTGGTAGGTAGATCCGACGGCCACGCCCGCACGGTCTTCCGCGTCGCCTCCACGCAACCTTCAGATCGCCGCCGCGTGCCGCCACCACTCTGCTCCCCCGGTTTTGTGGCCCAAACCGGGAAACCAGCCTTTTCCATCAGCCCCCGGTTTTGAGGCCCAAACCGGGAAACCAGCCTCCAGCCCGAGTTTTGTGGCCAAACTCGGAAACCGTCCGCGCCCGAGTTTTGAGGCCCAAACTCGGAAACCGGCCCACGCCCAGGTTTTGAGGCTCAACCTGGAAACCGTCACGCCCAGGTTTTGTGGCTCAACCTGGAAACCCAGCACCCAGGTTTTGAGGCCCAAACCTGGAAACCGTCCACCGTTGGTTTTTCCCGGGCTCTACCAACAAACCGGCGTCGTAGAGGGGATGCACCGCCTGTGCACCCCTTCCACCGACATGATCGCACTTCTCCGCTTGTCGCTGTCGCAGGCTGCCAGCCACCACAGCTGATCCTCCGGCCTCCAGTCCATCAGTCCAAGTCCACGTCCGCCCTTCACCGTCCGATACATCGGCATGGCACGTCCGCCGCACGGCACGCCCATCCTTCATCGCGCCCGGTCCGTCGGCACGGCACGTCGCAACTTGACCTTCACCCGCCATCGATCACTGTCTCCGAGCTCGACACCTGCACAACACAAGCCAAAGAACATGCGCATCATCTCCGTTGACAATCACTCATCACACAGAGACTCGGCATACACCCATGTATCCGCAGGGTGTAGTCTTGGCTAGACCGATAGTTTTAATTCCGCATTTGTTTCGGTTAGCCGACGCGATTAATTTTAGAAAGGACTATTCACCCCCCCCTCTAGTCCGCCATCTCGACCCTTCAAGTGGTATCGGAGCTAGGTCTCTCATTTGTGGTCTTCACCGACCCGAGAGGATGGCGACTAGTTGGCTAGATGTTGAGTGTGACACACATATTTTTGATGGCACACACTATGCACGATGGAAACTTCATATGCTTGATCATTTCCGTGCTTTTGGTCCGAAGTTTTGGTGGATCGTTGTTGTTGGTTTTACTCATGCCTTGGATGAGAGTAATCTAACCCAAGCGCAAGAGGATTGCCTAACACTCGATGCACAAGCCCAATGTTTTCTAACAAATGCTTTGCAAGATGAGATATTTGGTAGGGTGATGACTTCGGTGAGTGCCCATGATATGTGGATGGCACTCAAATATCTCTATGGTGATTTCTCTATTTGGGATGATGGCAAATTCAAGGAGGAGGATCACATAGAGATGGTACATGAGGATATTGAGCATGACCGAAACATGGTGGTTGTGAAGGATTGCTCCACCTCATGGTCAAGTGATGATGATGATGATCAATCCACAAGATCACTTGACAAAGATGACGGTGACCATAGCCGAAGCTCAAATGGTGCAAATGATGATGTCATTCCATGCACACTTGATGATGATGACGGCTATGAGAGTGATGTCTCTTCAAGCTCTTCTACTACTCCACATTGCTTCATGTCACATGGTGACACTAAGGTATCAATTGCTAATGTGGTAGTTGATTGTGATGATCCAAATTTTGAGCTTGTATGTAGACTCACTAAGGCTTTAGAAAATGAGATGGCTAAAACAATGAAATTGACAAAAGAAAACTCATTTCTAAAGAATGCATGTGAACAACAAAAGCATCTACTTTATGTTACTACTTGTTCACATGATGAGCTTAAATTGACTCATGAGGAACTTAGTGTTGCTCATGACAACTTGGTACAAGACCATGCTTTTCTCACTAAAAAGCTTTCTAATGAAGAAACTAAAACTAGTGAGAGCTCATCATTTGGGTCAAATGATCAATCACATATTTGTGCTAACCCATGTGATGTAGAGAAGAAGCATGTATCCACCTCTTGTGATGATTTAATATCTATGCCATGTTCTTCACATATAGATGCTTGTTCTACTTCTATGTCTTGTGAGACTAACCTTTTGAAGGAGAACAATGAGCTCAAAAGTGAAGTGAAGAACTTGAGCAACAAGTTAGAGAGGTGGTGTAGATCAAAAGTCACCCATGAGCACATGATGAAGAATCAAAGAAGCTATGGTGACAAGAGTGGCATTGGGTTCAACAAAAGCAATGTCAACGGCAAGAGATGGGGCAAGAGAAGATTTGAAAGAGAAATGAAGAAGCAAGAACAAGAAAAGCTATCTCATTTCATGTGCTATCAATGCCATGAGATGGGACATCTTGCAAAAGCTTGCCCCAACAAGAAGAAGCCCCAAGTTCAAATCAAGAACAACCATCATGATGGTGACTTGATGAAGAAGAAGAAAACAAGAAGGGGCGGAAGAGCAAGGCATCCAACTCACATTCAAGATGCCAAAATGATGATGAGCAAGAATGAAGAAAAGAAGAAAGATTTGGCTCACATCAAGTGCTACAAGTGTGGTGATATGGGACACTTTGCCTCGAAGTGTCCTACCAAGCTTGAGAAGAAGGCTCAAGCAAATGAGAAGAGGCAAGGCAATGAGAAGCAACAAATGAGCAAGGAAGAGAAGGCTCAATCAAAGAGAAGTTGCTACTCATGCCGGGAAAGGGGACACATGGCTCATTCATGTCCCCTAGGTATGACCCCTAAGCCTATTTCAATTACTAATGATTCTATGCTTAGGAAGGATGTAAATGGTACCACATTGGTCGCTATTGCAAAACATCCCGCTACTCATACTAAGGCTATGCCAAAGTATGTTGCACCTAACTTGAGAGGACCCAAACTAGTTTGGGTACCATCAAAAAGTGGATGATTGCGTGTAGGTACCATGGCATTGGAGGCTTGACTCAATTGATTTCATATTATTCATCATGTGATTGATTCAAGTAATGAAGCCTAGTGCTATCCAAACCCAATGCCAAGACAAAAGAAGTGAAGTCCAAGTGCAAAACATACAAGTGCAAAAGATCAAGTTGTGATGTTTGATTGGAATTATTTGAAGGCTTGCAATCTAATTGAGTAGAAGCTTGCTATTTGGATGATCATGAGCTACTAAGGTATATCTCTAGTTGATCATGTTATTTTAGATGCATATGAGATGATCGAATCGGATATATATGCATATGTTGCTTGCTATAAGATGATTGAATGGATTTGATGCTTAGTGATCAAAATTGAGTTAGTTTGAATGGATATGTTCATAAGACTTCTTTTAGTGAGTGGTTTGAATGGATATATGTCTTGTGTTGATGTTCAAACAAGTTTAGCTCAAGTTTGATTCAAATTGGTAGAGTATAGCTCAATTGCTCAAAGTTGTCAAAAATCTGAAATCTGAGCTAGCTGTGATAATAGCCATGTTTGAATGACCAAATCTATTTGGATTGGCTTGAAATTTGGTACACATGCTCTACACTTGTGATATTAGTCGCTGTGCAAAATTCATGATAATTGGATAAGTGATGCTTTAGTTTTGGAGTAGATCTTGTCAACTATTGTGCAGCAGTTTTCAGCATGTAGTACTATGGAGAGAATTGAAATCTGGTAGCAATCTAGAAAGCCAATGAAGCTCAAATTTTTATGGCTGCTAGAACATTTAGAGAGGCACATCTCCACCAAATTTCATAGTCATTAGACTTATATTTTGGGAGATATGCATGTTTCTTTGAGAAGGACAGAATCTGCCAGAAAAGTGACAAATATTGGATTGATTTAGAGTCACTTTGGGTCGAGATGGCGGACTAGAGGGGGGGGTGAATAGTCCTTTCTAAAATTAATCGCGTCGGCTAACCGAAACAAATGCGGAATTAAAACTATCGGTCTAGCCAAGACTACACCCCTCTACCTATACTCTATGACACCTTACAAAAGATCCTAAACAATGCAAATAAGGTGTCGGGCTAGCTAGAGCTCACCTAACCAATTCTAGAAGCAAGGTCACACAAACCTATGCAACTAGTACTCAATCAACCGGGGAGCTCCTACACATGCCACTAAGCAAAAGCACCAAGCCTAAGCTCACTAGCAATGCTCAATAACAAGGCTACACAAGCCAAATTAGTGAGCTCAACTTAGCTATACAAACTAAGCAATGTGACTAGCAAGACTACAAGTCAACTAGTCACTCACGGGATCAACTTCTATGCTACACAAGCAAGGAAGGTAACTAGCAAGCTACACAAGCTAACTAATTACAAGAGCAACTATTAAGCTACACAAGCTAGATAGCTACACAAGAGCAACAACTAAACACTAGCACAAGTATGAGTATGGAAATACAAGCTAGTGAATGGAGATAGCAAACCACCGAGAAGATGAAGACAATGTTGACACGGTGATTTTATCCCGAGGTTCACTTGGTTGCCACCAAGCTAGTCCCCGTTGAGACAAGCTCAAGGTTGTCGCCGGTCCTCTTGCTAGTGGTGACTACACTAGTCACACTCTCCCCAAGGAGTGCTTACCACAAGCTCTAGCACTCGACCCGGCCGAACCACTTGACGCTCTTCACGTCTCCTTTTTACTAGAGTTGCTCTTCACGATCTCCCGCGGGGTGAGCACAATACCCCTCACAATCCTTCTCCGGAGCCACGCACAATCTTCACGCGGGCTTCACGACGGAGACTCGATCACCAAGCCGTCTAGGAGGTGGCAACCTCCAAGAGTAACAAGCACCACCGGCTTGCAACACGAACACCTAGTGCCACTCGATGCAATCTCTAAATGCAACACACTAGCGATCACTCACTCGCAATTGATTCGTACACTCGCAAGCACAAGTGAGTTAGAGGGCTTCCTAGCACTCCCCAAGCATGGACACCAAGTCCCAAGGGTGCTAAGCTATAGCCAAGGCCGGCCACCATCTCCTTTTATAGCCCCAAGGGCTCAACTAGCCGTTACCCCCTTCACTGGGCTTTTTTCGTACTGACCGGACTCACTACAGGGTGACCGGACGCGTCCGGTCACTAGAGTCCGGTCGTCCGTCCCCAACGGCTAGTTTTCGCGCGCGTTCAGCCTTCTACTGACCGGACGCGTCAGGTCATAATGACCGGACGCGCCTATGCCTGAGTCCGGTCGCAAACAGAGAGGTTTCGGGGCTGTTTTTCAGTGACCGGACGCGTCCGGTCACTACTGACCGGACTCTACCGAGCGTCCGGTCAATACACCTCAAATCAGCACTCAAAATGCACTGACCGGACTCTGATGACCGGACTCACTCTACTGACCGGACGCGTCCGGTCAGTGAGTCCGGTCACTGACCTTTCAACGCTCAAACGACTATAACTCTTAGCTCCGAACTCCGATTTCGATGATCTTGGACATTTTGGAAAGCTAACTCAGAGGGCTACACATCCCACATACATAGCTGATCCAACTCACAAAGGATTAGTACAGAATTCCAATCCAAGAGCCATCCTAGAGTCCGGAACACACCGAAAAGCCTCCTTCTCTTCTCGGAGTTGATCCACTTCAACTCCAACACCTTCTCCTTTGCAAATGTGCCAACACCACCAAGTGTATACCACCTTGTGCATGTGTGTTAGCATTTTCACAATCATTTTTCAAAGGATTAGCACTTGCACTCACCACGCCACTCGATCCTAGCAACATTGCAATGTTAGATCACTCAAGTGGCACTAGATGACCGATATGCAAACAAGTTTGCTCCTCTTGATAGTACGGCCATCTATCCTAAACCCGGTCATAAACTTCTCTACACACCTATGACCGGTGAAATGAAATGCCCTACAATTATACCTTTGCCTTGCGCATTCCATTCCATCTCCTTCGGTGTTGATGCAACACATGCACCAACCTATATCAAATGATATGATCCACTTCATATCATCACATGGCCTCCATGGTCCATCGATCTTGACCTCACTTGCTCTTCACCATTGCTTCGGTCCTTCGGCGCCAAGTCTTTGCTCAAGCCTCCCGACACTCGGTACCAACGGCTTCAAAGCCTCCAACTTGCCCTTCACCTTCGCAACCGGTCCATCAAGTCAAGTCTTGCCTTGATCTTCACCATCTTAGCCACATGACCACATGTCACGTTTTATGTGCATTAAGCTCCTTCTTCACATGTGTGGCCCTTGCAACATCCTCCAAGCCATTTCACCTCTATGGCATATGTTGCTCACACATGATCACCTGTGGACTAATCACCTGTGTAATTCACTTCAAACACCATTAGTCCACCTAAAGTTGTCACTCAATTACCAAAACCAAACTAGGACCTTTCAATCTCCCCCTTTTTGGTAATTGATGACAACTCTACAAAGATATGGAAATTAAGCTCTTTGGGTTCTATGTTACTTATCCAACATTAAGACCATATAAGAGAATTTGGATAAGCACCATACAACCCGACTTTGTAGTGTTAACTCCCCCTACATGTGTGCTCAAATGGTTTGGTTTCAAGCTTGCACACATGCATAAATATGAAATTTGTGGGAGTGTTAGCACTACTAAGTGATGCTAAGGTATACATGATGAAATTTTACCTTTGAAGCGTGCATACCACATTTTGATTCATCCTTAGCATCGAAGAGTAGCTAGACATCATAAAAACTAGAAAACCCCGTGAGATCAACATTAATAGCAAGGGTCTAGTTTTGCATTAAAAGCACAAGTCTAGCTATTAACCTATGCATGCTAGTTATCAATTCATCAATTAAATCCTATAACTAGCATACACCACACAAGCATGCATATAAAATTTTAAAACTTATGCAATGCAAGCAAGCACATGATTATGCACATATCAAATGCAACAACCAAGTTCATGAGCTTGCTCCCCCTACTTGTGTGCTCTCATCGTCCAAGAATTTTGATCCTTCAATCTTGCTCCCTTTTTGATCCATGTCTATCTTCTTTTCTTGACTTCTCCCCTTTGTCCTTGACATATCATAAATGACATATCTTTGTCACAATTTCTCCCCCTTTGTCATCAATGACCATAAAAAGGCATGCTTCTCTTGATACAAAGGGTTGGACTAGAGTAGATGGTTGACACTTTAAGCTTCATTTTTGATGGACACTACGATATGTGTTGGAATGATGCCATGTGTAGGATCGTTGACCTTGATACCAATTGGTGGGGCTCCTCCCCTATGTCATAGCATGGGTCATCCAATTGATAAGCTTGAGCTCTTGTTGGTGAGGGATGCTTTGCTTGATTTGATCACTTAAAGTTGAGGATCACTTGAAGTCTTGTAGGATACCACTTGTGAGCTTGATCTAGACACCACTTGGTAAATATCACTTGAAAGATCATATACCATCTTGAATAGATACCATGTGAAGAAATGATGAGTCTAGATACCACTTGAATGATAGTTTAAACTTGATATCCATTTGCATTATTGTCTTCTTCTTGAACTCTTGTCATGAGCCTCTCATTTGTGACTTGAACTATTAAACTTGCACAAGATATCTAACTCGGTTTGCTCTAGAGTAAGCTTCTTCACACATCTTTCAATGGTTATCTTACTCACGTTGAATTAGACACTTGAATGCTCATCTTCTAGATCAAGTACTTGGGTTCACTAGCTCATGAACAAACTCATATACTAACCACTAGATCATATAATCAATCAAGCAATAGTGGTAGGCTATGAATTGAAACTTTTCATTTGTTATGCATGATCCTATTGAGCATGTACTATATGCACCAACCGCATACTAGTAAGGGATGAAATGATCATGCACATTACAATAATACCTTTGCTATCTTGGAGTAGAGGATAGTCATTTGATTCCTATTAAGCTCCAAATAGCAATGTGAAGTCCATGGTGAAGACCAATATATACCAATTGATAGAACAAATCTTCACCCATATGATTAAGTGCACTATCTTGTTGTGGTTGGCTTGCTTCTTCATTTGAACATAGCTTGCATATGAATACCACTTGATTTGACATGATTTGCTTTTCTATCTTGGATGTTGCTTGCTTTGCTTGGTCAATCCTTTCATTGCTTCAACTAAGCATCTCAAATATCCTTTGAATCACCACTTCCATATTAGCCTTCCAAGTACCATACTTGGTTAACCTACCAAAGGCGGCAAGCCCCTACAAAAGGGAGAAGTGACCTCTCTCCAAAGAATCATCCTTGATACTCACTTGAATTGACTTTGTTTGATTGATCCATTTGAACTCTTCTTGAAATGTGACTTTGAATCCATCTTTGAGTCCTTTTCTTTCTTCCAAATGATCTTCAATTTGATACTAGAACTTGATCTTTATCTTCATCTTGATGTTGGTCTTGATCTTCAATTTGAGTACCAAATGTGTGCCAAATACACTTCCCAATCAAATGAACTTGTACTCATATTTGTCATACTTCTAGCTCATCTCAAAACCAAACATAGGTCCCTCAACCACTTATAAATATGATTCCAACTTGAGGACCTTTCACATGGCAGAGCGGAGTACACCTCCAATGACGATGAGGAGTCAGAATCATCGGTGTAGGGACCCGAAAAGTCTTTCTCTTCATTTGTCATGCCTTGGTTCATCTTTTGCTCTGCAATTGACTTGAGCTGAGAGCTAGCACCGGCCCTATCTGCGATGTGTTGCAGATCATCTGGGCTTTGGGGAAGCTGAGACGTGATGTCAACATAGCGCCTCAGAGATATATCCACTGCTAATGCATCATCACCTTCGGATAGCGCATTCCTCCTCTCAGTGATGGGAAGGCAAGGAGCCGAAGTCTTCGCTTCTCCCTCAGTCATGGGTGTATTTGGCTCCTTTGTGGCGTCCATGCTTTTGGACCACGTGCGAGCATGGCCTAGTCGGGGCAGGAACGTGCTCGTGAATTTCGCCTTTGGGTTCATCGGGATTTCCTCATCGAAAGGATAGGTGAAGTCATGGGTCACTGGAGGCGGAACCCATCTTTCCTTAGACTTGTGCTCTGAATGTGCGGTTAATGTAATGCACATGGCTACATCCTTCTTGGGTGATTCAACTACTTCAGAAACTTCACCATCTAACTCGGCCATGTCATCGACTTGTGGCTAGGGAAGAGCTCTGCCATCTTGCGTCGGTGACACCTCTTTGACCCCCTCCATCGGCGCAGCTGAAGTTGAGGATGACTCTCCTAGACTCTCAGAAGAAGCTACGCTTGGGGTAGCTTCACATGGTCCTTCTCTCTTTAGAATGGTCAGGGGGCGCTCTTTTGTAGAAGCGGCCTCCTTCCCTGTCGCTCGGCTGTCTCAGACCTTATGGGGTTTTGGAGTCAATCGCTTGAGGAGGTAGTTATACCTCTCATCACCTTCTAGGGTGGGGGAGATGCGGAATACAACCCTGACATCTTCTCGACGGACTTCCCCATCGACACGAATGCGAACTTGAGTGTGCCTAAGCACCAACTCTTCAAGCTCGCAGTATAGAGCATGACGGTTTCTTCTATGCCTCTCACGCTTGCGTTGGTTCTCCGTAGGCACATGTCGGCCTTGTAGTGGCACGTGTGATGCCTGGGGAGGTACCGATGCAGCTTGCGGGATTGTAATTGGAGCGTTCTCTTCATGCCTTCTTGGTGTCGGAACCTCACGCCTCGGCGAAGCTGGGGCTGGCAGAAGCCTTCCCATTTGTTGGGCGTTGTCGGTGCGTTGTTGTTGAGTTTCACGTGGTGGTGCAGCATAGTCTTGACGCCTTGCCCACATGTTCCGTCATGGCAGCTGTTGGTAGTTCTTAACTTCACTAAAGATAGAGCTAGGCAACTATCCCCGGTAACGGCCCAGAAATGCTTGTTGACACTTGCCAACGTCGTGACTAGGAGTAGACTATGGAATCTACCCCTGGCAACGGCGCCAGGAATGCTTGTAGCAACTCCAGTCACTATACCTAAAGGAGTGAAGCTAAAGCAGCTATCTACTAATGTCAAATGGGGTTGTCAATCCCGACACTAGTAGGAGCTAGCTAGAGAGATTGCAATCTACCACGAGGAGATTCTGCAAGCGCACAGAACTATCATAGTAGCACTTCGCCTGGGAGTATCAGGTGTCGATTTATTTGATCCCAAGGGAAAGCTAGGGTGGTGTATGAGTCGAGTCAGGAGGGGATGAGAGTCGAAGAATAAGAAAGGGAAAAGGGGAGAGGAGAAGAGATGAAAGGCTAGAAAGAATATGTGGGTGGATAAGTAAGGATCAAATGGATGGTAAGGTAAGGTGGATGGATAGATAGGTAAGCGGAATAAACTAGATAGATAGGGGGTAGCTAATATAAACTAATAACTAATAACTACTCCTAGATAACTACAAAGCAAGATAACTACGAAGCAAGATAGGCAAAAGTCAATTAAGCAACCAAGTTAAGTATAGTTTTATTCCTATCTTATCAAGTACCGAGGCGTACTAGCCTTTACCACTGACTTCGGTTGAACGCTAGCACAACGAGCCTTACTGTTAAACTGGGCCATCTACGTGGTGGAATTCAAGGCGCACAGGGCTGTCACCACCTGCTTGCTACCACAGCTATCCGGGGGTCCAGCCGTATCTGAAGGTAAGTCTATAACTAAGCACCACGCTTAATTATATTCTAACTATCTATACCCTAGCTTTGAATAGAGACACCCTTCCGGACGTCAGAGCAAATACTTGACTTAATAAGATAAACACTAAACTAACTAAGCAACCTATTGGCAAAGATCAAACACTAAGCTCACTAGAGATTAACTACTATGGCTAAGTGAATTGAACTGTAGGATAGCTAGGCACTCAAGCAATCAATCAAGTATACTACTCAATACTGGTAAGTAGAATAAAGTAATACTTGAAATGATGAACTAGAATATAGTAAAGTGCTTGAGATACAAGAGCAAAACCTAAACTGGAGATGAAGGAAGACTCTTCCCAGCTCCAGGACCGATCACTCGCACGCCTCTACTCTTGAGCTAAGCCTTGAGCAGCGCTTCCGCGAGGGCAATGAGGCAAAGATGCCTTGCTCTACTAGCTACCTACTTGCCTAAGCTTGATTAAACCCTAAGCTATTAGCTCTCTAGCTCTAGCCTTGCTTGCTTGCTTTCCTCTCTTCATTACTTTCTTGCTTGGAATGAAGTGGTGCCTCCAGGGGGTATTTATAGCCTTGTGGAGTGAGGGAGGTACTTATAGGGGGCAGCCAGCCAACCTAGGGCAAACCCTAGTGGCGGGCGCCAGCCCTAGGTGGCGGCCGCCACCCTCCTCACCGTTGGATGCACCGCCATTGCTTCAACGGCATCCAGGAGCTCCAGAGAGGCGGTTGCATGTCCAGATAACCGTCATTTGGTCATGATCCACGCTATTCCCCTCCTGAGCCGTCCGATGCCACTGACCTAGTGACCAAGGGCCAAGATTTGGCCTTGGGGAGGTCACACGGATCGGTGACGTGGCAGGGAGTGGACTTTGGCCAACTGAAGTGGCGGGCGCCACCTAGGGGTGGCGGGTGCCACCCCACTAGGGCCCAAATGGGCTCTGGTGAGTGGTCTCGGCCCCTGGTGGGTCCATGCTCCAAATTTGGTCCAAATCCTGTATTCAAATAAAAATCTATGGACATGTGGAATTTGGTTAGTTTGAAACCTATTTGACTACATTTCATGCCTTTTTGGTGAATTTTAGGGTAAAATGTTGATGGTAAAACAGGTGTTTACGGACCATCAACAAGCTCCCCCAAGCTAACCTGTTGCTCGTCCTCGAGCAACAATGCGGTTTAAGCATTAAGCATGAAATAGATAGCAACTTAAGATGTATACAAGTGCATATTGTATAGTGAGAAATAACTTAGTGTATATCATTAATCATAGCAATGTGGGGCTTATAGCGTTTCACTTCAAACATGCAAGAGTGAAATAAAGTAGTAGATAGGAAACTTTTATCTTGCTTAGGTTTGACTAGGATTCTGTCTGGAGGTTTTTTAAGGTTTTCAAAAGATAAAAACTTGCTTAAGTCTTCCAAGATTCACTCAATCATTCAATGGTGTTTAAATCCTCACTTAGGCCAAAATGTAGCCTCTCCTATTTCTAAAGAATGATATGTGGAGTTATAGGTAGGCTAAGAATCATGAGCAAATTGCCTAATGTTTATTGCTAAGCTAGACACTCAGATCATAAGGAGAAGCAAATCATAAAAATTGATCAAGATGTGCATGTGTGGTTATGTGGAAGTGTATAGAGAGATATTTCATAATCCTTCCTAGTTAATTTCTGGGGTCTAGAGCTAATCATAACTCTCTCTGTCTCTCTCTCTCTCTTTTTCGATACATAGTGAGTAGACAAAAATGTGTCCTCACATTTTCTTAGGGCATAGTCCTCTCTTGAGCTACTTTGCTCACTTTATATATATATATATCTTTTTTTAAGCTCTAGATTTCCCCAGATTATCTATAGGAAATGATTTTTGAAATTAGTAGGGAAAGGGAGAGAAATGCTTATTCTCAGTGTAGGAATAGCATAAGGCTAGCAATGGGATGTTTGGCAAGGTATTGCATATCTCCAGTGTAGAGAATGAGCAATTTATTTGGTGGTTGCAAACTTCCAAAGTGGATAGTAAGCAATTTATGGTGGGTGTGTGAATCTTGATCAAAAGATATGATAAGCTTCTCTACTAAGATCTATGAGGTCTAACAAAGCTCAACACAGACAAAGCTCTTTGTGGTTTTGACTAACAAATATTTGGCTAGTGGTGAGATGGGATAAAATCCAGGAGAAACTTTTAGCAAGGTTTTCATGATTTTTTTTAAAAGAAATCCTCCAGATTAGGTCCTAATTTCACCTTAGCAAGTTTAAAGAATTACTCCATTTCTTACTAACTTTATTCACTAAGCATGATTTCAGTTAAAGCATGTGCAACCCACAAAAGCTACAACTTAGACAAGACCAGTCATTCAAACCATAACAATAGCATTTGCATGACATATTTCAAATCTTATTCAGGTTTTAACTTGTTTAAGCAGATTTCATCAATTTTATTCATGGAATAATTACTTAGGCAAGCATATAACATTCAAAAGATATAGAATTTAAGAACCGAACATAAAGAGTAAGGTTGAAACATACCTTATTGGCGCGAGGATCTCCCCCAAGCTGGCTTCTTGCTTGGTGAAGGGTCTTCATCTTTCTCGGCCGGAGCTCTTGTTCTCATTTTATTAAAAGGGAAACTATCTAATGTTGTGAAAAAGGGAAACTATCCTATTATGATATTTTATTATTCTAGCTAAGTTAACATATACTTATGCATATAACTAATGATAACTGATTTTTTTTAGTTACATGCATGACATATGTTATTTATTTGAAAAAGGGAAATTTAAAAGTAAATCCATACCTTAGATCCATGGAATTTCATCCTTATTGGGTAGATCTTCTTCCTTGGGTGCTTCTTCTTTAAGTACTTCATTGGGTTCTTCTTCTTTTGGCACCTCTCCTTTGTTATGTGAATTACACAACTCAGGAGAAGGTGGTTCTTCCTTTCTGTTCCACCTTGTTCTTAGGCGTCTCTTCTTGGTACGAACGGGTTTTGCTACCTGCATGTTAGCGGCATATGCGGGACCACGGGAAAAGGAGAATATTTCCTTCCTCCCTCCTAATGTCATTTGCATTTTACCACTCCCCACATATATGCAGGCATTCACAGTATTCAAGAAAGGTCTACCTAAGATTAGAGGCACATCTTTCCTATTTCCCATATCTAGTATTATGAAATCGGCAGGAACATAGGAACCTCTAATTTGAACAGGTAAATCATTGACTATTCCATCTATATAGCAAGTGGATTGATCAGCTAGCACAACATAGGCAGATGTGGATGACATGGGTGGAAAGAACGAGTTTTCATAAAAATCTTTAGATAAAATTTTCACACTCGATCCTAAATCACACACGGCATTTTTAAAGACTTCACCAAAGATTGAGCATCTAATTATGGGACTACCAGGATCACCCTTTTTAACAGTCATGGTTTGATCTTCATAATAGTTAAAATATTTTATTTCAACCATATTTGCAGTTTCCATGTCAGGTTTAGCAGAAATTTTGCCAGTTTCAAAAGATGGTATGATAGCAGCAAGTTGAGCTAATTGAGTTTCTAACATCTTATTAAAACTTAATTGATTTTTCAAAGCAGATGAGAAATCTTCCAATTTAGCATTTATATTCTCAAGGGTTTTATCATTTGACATTAATCTCTTATTCAATAAATCAGTAGTTCTACTTTGTGAGTAAACTAAACTTTTCAAGAATGAGAAATTATCAGAATTCTAAAAATTAGAGCGGGGGAATGAATTGTTACCTTGAGAATTTGCAGGCTGATTCCATCCTTGATTCTGTTGACAGAAACCGTTGTTGTTGTTATTGTTGATGAAGTTCAAATCTTCATGTAACTCGGGGCAGTGGTTCCCAGAATGTCTGGTTTCTCCACAGACTTCACAGGTCATGTAGGATTCCAGAGATTGGACACTCTCTTGTTGGTTCATCTTCTCACAGCTGTCCAGCTTCTTTGCCAGCAGGTCCATCTTGGCCACGATCATGTCGGCCTCCTTAAGGGAATGTATACCTCGCTTATGGGGCTGCAGTCTCTTGTCATTCCATCCTTGGTTTGACACCATCTTCTCTATGAGAGCCTTAGCATCTGCAACATTCAGAGAAAAGAATGCACCGCCGGCGGCGGCATCCAAATGGCTTCTAGAGAGTGGGGTTAGGCCATGGTAGTAGTTCTGGATCAATAGCCAGTCCTCCATACCATGGTGTGGACAAGCAGCGACGTACTCTTGCATTCTCTCCCAAGCCATGGGAATAGATTCCTCGGCTTGTTGCGTAAAGCTGGAGATTTTGTAGCGAAGAGCGTTCGTCTTGCCCATCGGAAAGAATTTAGCGAGAAAAGCATTGGAACACTTATCCCATGTGTCTACAGCATTGCGATCGGTATAGAACCATTGCTTCGCTTTTCCTAGAAGAGAAAAGGGAAAGAGACGAAGACAGATGGCTTCTTGGGTTATCCCCTTAATGGTGAAGGTGCCGCAAATCTCCAAAAATTGTTGGAGGTGAGCATTGGCATCCTCATGAGCTTTGCCACAGAATGGGCTAGCTTGGACCATCGTGATCAGAGCCGGTTTCAACTCAAAATTGAGGTTGGCATCGATCACGGCTGGTCCTGTCGCTACATTGGCGGCAGAAGGAGCAGAAAACTCACGAATGGTCTTGTTGGCCATCGTGAAGATAGAACGAGATAAGAAAGAAAGAAGTTGAAGAAGATGAAGGAAAAAGATAAGAAGGACTAAGGAAAGAAAGAATGGGGTAAGATGGGATTCGCTAAGCGGGAGCTTAAGCGAAGATAAATTCGACACGGACTCAACCGATACACCGATTGCCTTCCCTGGCAACGGCGCCAGAAATGCTTGTTGGTAGTTCTTAACTTCACTAAAGATAGAGCTAGGCAAATATCCCTGGTAACGGCCCAGAAATGCTTGTTGACACTTGCCAACGTCGTGACTAGGAGTAGACTATGGAATCTACCCCTGGCAACGGCGCCAGGAATGCTTGTAGCAAGTCCAGTCACTATACATAATGGAGTGAAGCTAAAGCAGCTATCTACTAATGTCAAATGGGGTTGTCAATCCCGACACTAGTAGGAGCTAGCTAGAGAGATTGCAATCTACCAGGAGGAGATTCTGCAAGCGCACAGAACTATTGTAGTAGCACTTCGCCTGGGAGTACCAGGTGTCGATTTATTTGATCCCAAGGGAAGGCTAGGGTGGTGTATGAGTCGAGTCAAGGAGGGGATGAGAGTCGAAGAATAAGAAAGGGAAAAGGAGAGAGTAGAAGAGATGAAAGGCTAGAAAGAATATGTGGGTGGATAGGTAAGGATCAAATGGATGGTAAGGTAAGGTGGATGGATAGATAGGTAAGGGGAATAAACTAGATAGGTAGGGGGTAGCTAATATAAACTAATAACTAATAACTACTCCTAGATAACTACGAAGCAAGATAACTATGAAGCAAGATAGGCAAAAGTCAATTAAGCAACCAAGTTAAGTATAGTTTTATTCCTATCTTATCAAGTACCGAGGCGTACTAGCCTTTACCACTGACTTAGGTTGAACGCTAGCACAACGAGCCTTACTGTTAAACTGGGCCAACTACGTGGTGGAATTCAAGGCGCACAGGGCTGTCACCACCTGCTTGCTACCACAGCTATCTGGGGGTCCAGCTGTATCTGAAGGTAAGTCTATAACTAAGCACCACGCTTAATTATATTCTAACTATCTCTACCCTAGCTTTGAATAGAGACACCCTTGCGGATGTCAGAGCAAATACTTGACTTAATAAGATAAACACTAAACTAACTAAGCAACCTATTGGCAAAGATCAAACACTAAGCTCACTAGAGATTAACTACTATGGATAAGTGAATTGAACTGTAGGATAGCTAGGCACTCAAGCAATCAATCAAGTATACTACTCAATACTGGTAAGTACAATAAAGTAATACTTGAAATGATGAACTAGAATATAGTAAACTGCTTGAGATACAAGAGCAAAACCTGAACTGGAGATGAAGGAAGACTCTTCCCAGCTCCAGGACCGATCACTCGCACGCCTCTAGTCTTGAGCTAAGCCTTGAGCAGCGCTTCCGCGAGGGCAATGAGGCAAAGATGCCTTGCTCTACTAGCTACCTACTTGCCTAAGCTTGGCTAAACCCTAAGCTATTAGCTCTCTAGCTCTAGCCTTGCTTGCTTGCTTTCCTCTCTTCCTTACTTTCTTGATTGGAATGAAGTGGTGCCTCCAGGGGGGTATTTATAGCCTTGTGGAGTGAGGGGGGTACTTATAGGGGGCAGCCAGCCAACCTAGGGCAAACCATAGTGGTGGGCGTCAGCCCTAGGTGGCGGCCGCCACCCCCCTCACCGTTGGATGCACCGTCATTGCTTCAACGGCATCCAGGAGCGCCAGAGAGGCGGTTGCATGTCCAGATAACCGTCATTCGGTCATGATCCATGCCATTCCCCTCCTGATCCGTCCGATGCCACTGACCTAGTGACCAAGGGCCAAGATTTGGCCTTGGGGAGATCACACGGATCGGTGACGTAGCTGGGAGTGGACTTGGGCCAACTCAAGTGGCGGGCGCCACCTAGGGGTGGCGGGCGCCACCTAGGGGTGGCGGGCGCCACCCCACTAGGGCCCAAATGGGCTCTGGTGAGTGGTCTCGGCCCCTGGTGGGTCCATGCTCCAAATTTGGTCCAAATCCTGTATTCAAATAAAAATCTATGGACATGTGAAATTTGGTTAGTTTGAAACCTATTTGACTACATTTCATGCCTTTTTGGTGAATTTTAGGGTAAAATGTTGATGGTAAAACAGGTGTTTAAGGACCATCAACAGCAGCGGAGCCGTATATCCTCGGTGTGTGGGCGGTGGAGATCTATGACGTGGCACCAAGGTTTGTCGCTCGTGTTGGGGACGATAGCTTGGAGCGCGTCTCTCCATTCCGCTCCTAAAGAGAGCTGAGGAAGATTCTGGCGCATCCTGAAGCCTCCTTCCAAGTTGAGCCACCTATTCTTGCAGTTGACGAATCTCCTCTCGCATGCCCCTATCGCGAGGCGTGGACTCTTCAGTTTGCAAGGGAGCAAACCGATTGGTGCTTGGTGATGGTGCATTGTTGGTTCCAGTTACGTGAAGGCACGACACCCATCCAGTCGGTTGGATAGGAACCCTGTTACCAATGACGGCAGCCGGCCCGGCAAAACGGGGCTGCCAGTTCGTGCGACGTCTCTTCCAGTACTCCTGCATGATCGCGTGCCTCACCAGCTCCTTGATCTTGGCAGGTTCGTATGCCCACCCATCATGGAACAAGCTGTAGGGAGGTTCAGTCATGCTGGGGTAGGTGAACACCCGATTGCTAAGGTCTCTCACATCTAGAGACCAGTCTTCCTCTGGGCAACGCTTCGTGCAATGCGTGCACTGTCTCGTTGATGGAGCTGTTGTACCTTGCGGTACTTCCTCCTGTAGTTGCGTAGTGGGTGTGGGCTTGACGCATGGCGAGCATGCATCATTTGCCGACGTAAGTTGCTAGAGATAGCCTCCAAAGCTTCCAGCAACTCGACCTCCATATATTCCACAGGTGGAACGGGTGCGCCTTATGTCGGAGTCGATGTAGGGAGCAGCAAGGTTGCATGGCTTGCATGCCTATTGTTCGCCAGGGCGCGTAGTTGTTGCGCAGCATGGATGTCTCCCTTGATCTCCGCAAGGGTGGACTTCTTCAAGAGAGCGCGAGCCTCTAGCATGAGATCATGACGCTCCTTCTTGGCCTTAGCAAAGGCCCGCTTCTGTGCTTTCTTGGACTCGAGCTTCTGGAACAACACCGGGTCCTGCGTCTGGTGGAAGTAGGTCTTGCCACCGTGCTCAAAGACAACCATCGGAGGGTGCGTGCCGAAGGGGATCAAGAGCGGAGTCTCGATGTTGGTGGCGTCGTGTACTCCTGTAGCTTCCTTGCAAAGCATCATGGGACGAGTCTTCTCGAACTCCATGGGGAACGCCGACTTGATGCCCCCAGTGCTGGGTCATCCCTCCGCTTGTCCGTCGATCGACACCATGAATTGCCCTATCTGAATCATGCCAAATTCCTGAGTGGTTGCAGCGTCAGATGGTCCTCCTGCAAGAAGGAGATCACGCACCAGGACAGCTCCACATCAGGGGCCGTCATGCAGTATGCTGTGTTTATTGGAGGAGAGGCGAAGACGAATCCGAGGACCACATCGCAGCAGAGATGGGAGGAGAACCATGTCCCACCGGGCATGCCAATTTGTTTCCCGCAGAAAAAATACGGAAATATTTCTCTACGTGTAGGAAATAAATGTGCGGGCGTGCTAGTGTACTAAACGCGCTCCAAGGCTTGCTGGCGGCGATCTGACTGGGCGTTGTGGTCTTCTGGTTCCTGGGGCCTCGGAAGGCTCCTAGTTAATTACCCCTATGAGTCAAGCTCACAGAGCACCTCCGATTCTACTGTTGTGGTCGTCGTCTTCAATCTTCGCTTCAGGTCTCCAAGCTTGTGGTGTTGGTGTAGATGGCGTTGGCGTGATGGCCTCGTCGGTCCATGAGCCGATACAACGGAGCTGGGGAAATCATCTACGCCCGCCTGCGTCGTTCGCCACGTCGGTGTCGAAGGCACATAGTGTAGTTGTGGTAGTAGCACGTGCATGGTTGATGTAGTTCGGACTGCTTCGGATGGCCTCGGTGACGTCATCGTAGTACGCTGTAGAACTTGATCATGTGGAGTTGAACTTGTAATGGTTGATGAAGACTTGCGTTCGGCGTAGTAGATGCATCTAGCTTGGCCTGTACGTGCATGCATGTGCACTGTACGCTTGCTTGGTGTAGATGCATCTGCGTGGTCTTGCTAGCTTCTTCTTGTAGTAGTGGAGCTTGTATCTTCAGATTCATCTGGCACGTCTCGGCGGTCGTATACACGGATCGGCTCCTTGCTCCACATCGTGATGTGTGTTGACGTCGGAAGTGATCCGAATCACACACCAGCAGGGCTAGAATGCCCGAAGAGGTTGCAGATCAACCTGAGACAATAGGGGGCCTGGCTAAACCGATGAAAACCGATATGAAGACCTGTTTAGACCGATTTAGGGTTTTGGATCCCTGTGTTGGTAACTCTAGAACTCCTCCCGGGAAGACCCGTCGGGAGAAGCACGTAGAGGTTGTTCTAGGACCAGCAAGGCCGCCTAGAACACCGTCGAGGCTCGCCGGGAGATGCGCCGAACAGCAAAGTAGAGAGGGGAAAAGGGTAAAAGGGATAGTAAATTGAATTTGATCGATTAGGGTTGGATGCGTCAATCGACCATGATCCTCTCATATATATTGAGGGGGCTGGTCTTATCCCAATAGGAAACATCTCCAGATACGATCTCC
This sequence comes from Coix lacryma-jobi var. lacryma-jobi, assembly GCA_009763385.1. NCBI lineage: Eukaryota > Viridiplantae > Streptophyta > Magnoliopsida > Poales > Poaceae > Coix > Coix lacryma-jobi. The sequence goes on along the minus strand of CM019828.1, from coordinate 108,372,550 downwards.
AAGTTTCCTACTCGAACTCCATCAAAACATGGAATCCAAGAGTCCAATCTGGACTAGACAAGGTAAACCCGATCTCGCTGATCTTTGAATCGACTAAAACGGCTAAATGGGCTTTATAAATATCAGCCCAAACCAATTATATCGATCAACAGATTATCATTACCAAAGAAGGATCTTTGAATCGGCACCCGATTCAGCGCTCATCACCATCTTAAGGCTTCCGACCAGCATTACCTGGTCGGAAGTAGTACAACTAGTCGAAACATCTCAAATGATCAGGTTCATCTTACTTAAAACATTCGACCTTTCAATTTAAAGATCAATTCAATCTCAAAATATTATGAGTCGAATATGTCTTCTAATCTCAATATTTACCAATGACATTTTTGAGTGTCAACATATGCCCCCCTGCTTTTAGGTGATCTTTAGTAATACCTAAAAACAAACCGAACAACAACGATGTCCAACTCATGAGTCATTCAGTAACCAAAAATAAATGTTTCTGATCATTTTTGTTCTAAGGGCGATACATGTATCGGCCATTGCTTGGAAGGCACTCAGGTTTCTTGCCAAACACTTGGAAAGTACTTTTTCAAATACCTCCCGTTTATTGCTCTTGGGAGACTCTCACCTTGTAACGTCTCTAGCTTATATGTGTTCCCAAATATCACTTTGATCACTTTATAAGGACCTTCCCAACTCGGCGACCACTTGCCAAACTTATTGCTTCTCGATCCAAGCGGTAATATAGTCTTCCATACTAATTCTCCTACTTGGAACGATTTGCTTCTCACCTTCTTGTTGTAAGCTCTGGCAACTCGGGCTTTATTTTTCTCCATCTCCTTAAGAGCCTTTAATCTCTTGTCGGTCACTTCATCAATGTTGTCCATCATGGCATCATGATACATAACAGCAGATAAATTATTCTGTTTAGCCAGTCTATATGCATCCAGATTTACCTCGACAGGCAACACCGCTTCTTGCCCATATACCAGCTCGAAAGGAGTAACACTTGTAGCACCATGTCTTGATATATGATGAGCCCACAAAGCCTCAGACAAAACCTCATGCCACCTCCTTGGGTTATCCTAAATCTTCTTTTTGATAAGTTTGATCAAAGTCTTGTTACTAGACTCAGCTTGACCATTAGCTTGAGCATAGTATGGAGATGAATTGAGCATCTTTATCTTGTATAATTCGGCAAAATCCCGTACCTCTTTAGAGACAAAAGGTGTTCCTTGATTTGTAGTTAATGTTTGAGGTACACCGAATCTATGTATAATATACTCAGTAATAAACTCAATCACCTCCTTGTGTGTCATATTCTTCAAAGGTACCGCTTCAGTCCACTTAGTGAAGTAATCTATAGCGACCAGAAGATGGGGCTGGTCCCATTTGAAGATGGGGGATAAATTTGGCCAATGAAGTCTAGCCCCCAACCACGAAAGGGCCACGGTTTGATAATAGGATGAAGCATAGCAGCAGGTGCAAGCTGTATATTTCCAAACCGTTGACATTCCTCACACCCTTTGTAGTAACGAAAACAATCGGCCATCATCGTGGGCCAATAAAACCCAGCTCTGTGTAATAACCACTTCATCTTTGGGGCCGACTGATGTGTACCACAAATACCTTCATGAACTTCTCCCATAGCCACCTTTGCTTGATCATACCCCAAACACTTAAGCAACAAGTCTTCGGCAGTTCTTCGGTAAAGCTTATCATTGTGCAGTACATATTTAAACGCACTCCGTCGAACACTTTGATCAACTTGAGCACTCGGATCATTGAGATATTTTAGCAAGGGAGTTCTCCAATCTTCTAAGTCGGTTTCACTTTCATTAGAATTTGACTTGTACCGATTTAAAGTTTCTTCAGACAAATCAACTGAATTAATCATTCCAAGATCGACCAGATCAATCGGACGAATTAACTGACCTGATTTATGAACAACCTGGTCGGCCAAAGTGTCCACCCAAGTATGCTTAATATTTCCTGGTCTCCGGAGTAGGGTGGCTGAACTGGTTCGAAAACAATCTGGTCGACCATACGAACCGACAATACTTCTGCATGCTGTTGCATCGGCTTTATGTGAAAGTTACGTCTACTGATGCTATAGCCAGATGCTTGTTGAGCTAACATGTTGGCTTTATGATTTTCATGCCTCGGTATATGCCGAATCTGGAATTCGGTAAAATGAGTAATGATATCAAGGCACATGTCAATATAAACATTCAACAATCCTTCTAAGCATTGAAACTCACCCGCAACTTGGTGCACTACTAGCAAGGAATCGCCATAAGCCTCAACATGCTTAACTCCCATGGAACACAATATTTCCAAACCGAACAATAAAGCTTCATACTCGGCTTGATTATTGGTGCAAAGGTAATCTAATCGGCTTAGCATTTCAAATTCATCACCATTAGGAGAAATAATGACCACACCAGCACCTTGACCCTCCTTACAAGCCGATCCATCAAAATAAAGTTTCCATGGAGAAAAAGTAAAATAACTAATCTCATCTTCTAAACTAATGCTATGCTCAACAATAAAAACAACAAGAACTTGACCCTTTAATGTTTTTAATGGTTCATAAGTCAAGTCAAACTCAATCAACGCATACGCCCATTTACCAATCCTTCCCCTAAGGATTGGTTGATATAACATGTGCCTAATTACATCGGCGTGACATGCAACAACACACGTACTAGACAATAAATAATGTCTCATTTTGGCGCAAGCATAATACAAGGATAAGCATAATTTTTCAATATGGGCGTACCTGGTCTCGGGATCAAGAAGACGGCGACCAATATAAGCAATTACATATTCTTTACCTCCATCTTCTTGTGTTAAGACAGCTCCAATGACCTTCTCTTCGGCGGCGATATATAATCTGAAAGGGATTCCTCTCTTAGGCGCTCGAAGAACTGGTGGAGATGACAAATATTTCTTTATCATCTCAAATGCATCTTGTTGCTCTGCCCCCAAATAAACTCAGATTCATTCTTCAATTTTATTATAGAGGTAAAAGGAATAATTTTCCCGAACAAGTTTGCAATAAATCTCCTCAAGTAGTTCACTTTTCCCAAGAACTTCTGCAAGTCCTTTTTGCATGTAGGCGCTTGAACTTTCTTGATCTTTTCTATCCTTTTAGGGTCAATCTCTATGCCTTTGTCGTGAATGATAAACCCTAAGAACTTCCCAGCTGATACACCAAAAGCACATTTTAGTGGGTTCATCTTCAAACCATAGCGGCGCATTCTCTCAAATGCTAAAGGCAAATCGGCTAAATGAGATACATGAGCAGCCGATTTGATCACAATGTCATCAATATACACTTCCATGATTATTCCAATTAAATCATGAAAGATCAGATTCATAGCACGTTGATAGGTAGCACCTGCGTTCTTCCAACCAAATGTCATCATGACCCACTCAAAAAGACCAACAAACCTAGGACAAACAAAGGTCATTTTGGACATATCCTCCTCGGCCATGAATATCTGATTATAACCAGCGTTGCCGTCAAGAAAACTGACAACCTGATGTCCTGAAGCGTCATTGATCAACATATCGGCTATAGGCATAGGATACTCATCTTTGGGAGTGGCTCTATTTAAATCTCTAAAATTAATGCAAACCCTGATCTTCCCAGTGTCCTTCTTCTCCATAGGCACAATATTAGAGACCCACTCCGCATATCTGCATGGCTAGATAAACCCCGCTTGCAATAACCGATTAATTTCCTCTTTAATCTGGTCATATATTGTAGAATTAAAACGGCGAGGATGCTGCTTGAATGGCCTGAACTCTGGCTTAATAGGAAGCCGATGCTCAACAAGTTCTCGGCTTAATCCAGGCATCTCCGTATAATTCCATGCAAAGCAATCAACATACTCTTTTAAAAGCGCGAATAATTCTAATTTATAATCGGCCTCAAGGTTTTGATTTACAAACATCGGTCTAGGTATAGAACCATCCCCAATATCAACTTGTTCTAAGGGATCGGCCAACATGAAACCCTGGCCCAACTTATCGAGCTCATCAAAGTCATCAATAGCTTCGCAAGCATCGGTCTTACAAGTCCGATACTGCTCAACACGATGCTTCAACCAATCAACATTAGCATCCATTAAATTACATGATAATGTTGAACCGATTGTCGATCGGCTTTAACGACACCGGTACAAAATGTTCCCTAGTAACACTGACAAATTGGAAATCAGAAAGGTCCCGACCAGATAAACAAGCGATAGTATCATGTCCCCCGAGCAAAGGAGCATCGGTCGTAGCTACATAGGCCGATGAATCTGAGTGTACTACTTCAACATCGTCCCCCACCCACTGAATGAGAAACTGATGCAAGCTAGAAGGAATGTACCGATTAGCATGAATCCAGTCACGCCCAAGTATAAGGTTGTAGCTACCTTGTATGTCGGCGACGAAGAAAGCAGTGGCCAAAGTTTTGCTCCCAACGGTCAGCTCCATGGACGCAACTCCTTTGGCCAAAATACGATCTCCTCTTCCGACTCCAGTGATAGTCATGTTGGTCTTGATCAGCTCTTCATCAGTGCCACCAAGCTTCTGGTAA
>CM019828.1:108336092-108367453 GCA_009763385.1 Coix lacryma-jobi var. lacryma-jobi | reverse complement strand
CACTCCACCCCATCTTCACCAGAGCTCCACGCCGCCGCCGCCCGCCGAACTCAGGCGAGCGATTACTCGCTACTCACCGCACCGCCGCCCGATTCCTCCCGCCATCCTCTCCGTCTTGACCTCCTCTTTCACCTGCTAGGGTTGGTTCCCCCTCTTTCCCTCTCTAGCGGGCAGAACGTCGAGTGCTATCCTCGGGTTCTCGCCATGGCTGCCACCATGACCTTCACGTGAACCACTCATCTCCGGCCAAGCTATCCCAAACCGAGCCATGTTCTAGTCTTCTCTATCGCTGTAGTTGCCTAGGTTTCGATGGAGACCTCTCTTCGCCATGTTTCAGCCGGAACCGAGCCGTGTCACCGCCATGTCCGCCGTGGACCGCCGCCATGCATCGCTCCGGGCAATGCCGGGGATGCCGAGGCCCGAAAGTTGCTCCAATAGGTCGCGTAGGACTTGCTTGGGCTAGTGTTAGTCTCGCCGAGCCTCAAGCTCGCCGGGAAGAGCTTCGCCGCCGAGTCGCAGAGCCGCCGCTCCGTCATGGCTGCCGTCGAGCTTGCTCCGGTATCCCTTTGGCTCAGCGAGTCAGTTAGTCGTGTTCGCCTCGCAAACCCGCATCCAGTGATGGTCTCAGCATCACCGGAAGCCTCGCCGCCGACGAGCTAGGGCCAGTCAACGACAACGGCGCCAAACTCCGCCGTTGACCGCCGAGCCTAGCCTCGCCTAATAGCTTGGTCATCTGACCAGTGAGCCTCGCCGACCAAGTCAAAGAGAGAGTGTGAGAGAGAAAAGGGGAAAATCTGGGTATAGTAGGCCTCGACTGAGTCAAGTCGAGTGTGCCGAGCGTTGCCTCGAGCCTCGGCTGAGTCAAGTCGAGTGTGCCGAGCATTTGCCTCGAGCCTCGGCTGAGTCAAGTTGGGAGTCCGTAGCGTTTAGGATTGAGTTTCTTTTAGTTTGTTTTTGCAGAATTATGTAAATGCTTCAAAAAGTCCTACAAGGATCATTTTATGTCCAAATCCTGTGAAACAAATTTTGTTGTGTTCAGCATGATTAGATCTAACTGTGAAAAATATTAAATGCATTTTGGTGATATTTTTATGTGTAGATTTATTTAAATTAGAAAAGTGCTGATAACTTGGAAAATGCATAACTAATTATGTATAAGTCAGAAAAATGTGATTCCAGTTTTGTTAGGTTTGTATGGATATATAGTTTCAGGGAAAAATATAATATAAGGTTGTTCTGTGAATTATTTTAGCAGTAGCTTTTAAAATGGTTAAATATTGTTTCCTTGTTTGTTTTGTAGTAATTAGAATATGAGGAATATGAACCTGGGAATTTATGCACACTGCTCTTGTGCTAGGAAGTTCAGTAGAAAAATGAGAAATCTGTTGTTTGACACTTTTTGCTGGGGTGTGTAGTTCAAAGCACCTTTCCACGATAGAATTTGTCTTTTTCATAGAGAATGGAGTTTAAGTCGAAACGGGATGAAATTTGGACCAGGGACTAGATTACATATTGTTAACTTCCAGTAATTTCTGTAAATTTTTCTGAAGCTATCTAGAATGGGTTGCTGTTATAGGCTAGTTTAATTAGATTTATTTCAGCAAGTAATTAGAGGGTAATAAACTCATTAAGTATACTTTGATGTGGTGACAACATAGCTTAACACGTCGAATATGGGAGGTTAAGCAGTTGAGTAGCAGTAGATGACATGTGCTTATCTCCTGGAATGCCTTGTTCCATGTTGCATACCGCATGCATTCGCGTTATTTATTCATGTTATGCATCATGCAGGATCGGTAGTGGAAGTTCAGGATCTGTCACCCGAGGAGCAGTACCAGGAGGAGACGCCGGAAGAGAAAATCCCAGGAGGAGACGTTGAAGAGCTGCCGGAGTGCCGCGATCACCGCCCTTCGGACTTTGAGCGAGGCAAGCCTCGGAGCATTCTAACTCCTACGGTTTGCAAATGCTTTACAATTAACCTGATGATGGATGTTGCATTAGGTTATAGGAATTGATTGCTACCGTTGATGCATTATTACTTATCCTTGACCACCTGCAATATATCTTGATATCCCTGTTTAGGTCTAGGCTCGTTAAATGCTTAGCCCTGCTTAGACCGGTAAAAGTCGGGTGATTTCCTGTCTCCCGCATATAGGTGGATACTGATCATGTTTAGCCTGTGCTATCATGAGATAACCATGTGATAATTAATTTGAGACGGAGGCGGGATGTAAGAGCAGCAGGACATGGGTTCTGTGTGCTAGTAGGCTCCCGTCTGTGTCGCATAGGACCCGTTCGGGAATGTAACTTCAGTCAAATTGAACGCGTCGATCACTTAACGGAGTAGGTCTGAGTACCTCCCGCGAAGCCGAGTAAGGTTATTCGAGCCGGTGATGGAGATGATGACGCCTAACACCCAGGGCCTCAGCTGTACCGTGGGCAACTATTCTGATCAACCTGGCATGGTCTGAGGGCAGGCAGGGCCTGATCGACCTGGCATGACCGTGGGCAGTTATAGATTGAGCGACCTGGCACTGAGATAACCCCCGGTGTAGAAGGGCCCATGGCCGTCCCGCGCATTGTGTTCTCGAATCTCCTGATTGGTAGCTTACGACTGCCGTAGCCGGAATGTGGCGGGCGAGTGTGAGACATTTTATCCCCAGCTGGGTAGGAATCGATTATAATCGCCATCGCTCCTGGATAGTGAGCAGTTGACTTTAGATCATCTCTCGTAGAACTTATGGAACTAAAATGGTTATGGAATCTGAAAGGCTATTGATGAAATAGTCACTCTTGATTGATTAATTAGCAAGTGCTTGTTTAGTACAGGTGCAAATCTAGTAAGGTAGAGTTAATGACTAAAAGCAATTGCCAACATCGGAAACTGAGTTTTTACTAAAGCTTTCATGCAAAGGAGTATGTACAGCCAACCCCACTTATATAGCCTACATGATCCTTGGTGTCTCATTATTTCTGGTTTTGTCGGGTAAGTCTGGCTGAGTACCTTCTCGTACTCAGGGTTTATTTCCCTTGTTATTGCAGATGGCCAGTGCTTTTGTGGCTACTGCGAGAACTGCTTGTACCCGGTAACGGGTGATGACTAGACCAAGGGCATGGTCAACACTTATCTCATCTGTTGCTTTTGTGGACCCGGTCAACTGATGGCACCGTATTTATGAACAATCCAAACTTATGTTTTAAAGACTATGTTGCTTCCGCTACTACTATCAAACTATGGTTTGTAATATTATTTCGTACTCCGATGTAATTTGAACTTTATGCAACTGTGATGTAACCCGTGAGCATGTTCGTGGAACAAGTACGATCTTGGCTGGATGTCGTTGAATGATTTGAAATCCTTCGAGATTTCTGGACTACCGGGTTTGTACGAGCTTAAGTACTCGATGATTTCTGCGAGAGCAGAGGTTTTCAGTGCTTAATCTGGTGCAAATTGGTCGGTTCGGTTACACCGCGCCACCCAGTCAACGGGCCCACGCGTCAGAGGCACAGAGCAGCCACCGACGTTGACCGGCCCTTAGCTCATCGGCGGCGAGGTCCCCGGCGCAACCATCTACACCACTGAGTTCGCCGTCGCGAGGTGGATACGGTTGGCTAGGTCTCCTGGCCAGGGACTCACCGGAGCGAGCTCGACGGCGGCCATAGCGGAGCGGCGGCGCTGCAACAGATGGCGAGGCTTCGCCCAGCTATCCCAAGGCTCGGCGACGTGAGCACAAGTTCAAACAAACCCTAAGCGACCTATTAGGGCGATTATCGAGCCATGCCGACCTCGGCATTGCCTGGTGCCACGCACGGCGGCGGTCCGCGGCGGACACGGCCGTGGCACGTCTTGGTTTCGGCCAAAACACGGCGAGAGAGAGGTCTCCATCTAACCCTAAGCAACTACAGAGGTAGGGGAGGTGAGAACGGGGCTCGGTTGGAGGTGGTTTGGCCAGAGACGGCCGGACCACGCTTTGGTCACGACGGCGGCCATGGCGGGAGCCCGAGGTTGACACTCGGCGTTCCGCCGGCTAGAGGGAAGGAGAAGGAAAACCAACCCTTGCAGGCGAGAGAGGAGGTTAGGGCGGAGAGGTTGGCGGAAGGAATTGAGCGGTGGCGCGTTGAGCAGTGAGCAATCGCTCGCCGAAGTTCGGCAGCGGCGGCGGCGTTTGTGAACTGGAGAAGATGGAGCAGAGGGAGGCAAGCGAGTGAGTGAGCAAAGGAGTGAGTGGCTTGGCTGGTTCGTGCGCGAAGTGGAGAAGGCAAAGGCGGGCTCGGTAGCGGGTGCATTGCACCTGGCCAGTTCCCGTCGGGCCTCTCCGACCGGCGCGGCGGCGCCAGGAATCGGCGGCCACGCGGCGGTTGGGCAGAGGGGCGACAGGGTGAGGTGTCGGGGCGTGCAGAAACCACGGGCGGCGACGAGCGTTGGTTTGGGCAGCGGCGAGGCGGTCTCGCGCGGCGGCGGCGGTTTTGCCGGCGTGCAAGCGGGCGACGCGCGCGGAGGAGAAGAAGAGAGGCTGACAGGTGGGACCCACTAGTGTTTAAACTGAAGAGGTTTTTTGCAAATTTCTTTTCTGCTCTATAACTCCCAAACTAAGCCGAATTAGAAAAAGGTCCTAAAAGCAAAGTTGCTTAGAATTTTGCAAAGAACAATTCAACTTTAAGGCTCAAGTCCAAATTCTGCTTAGAAAAAGAAATTTTACTCCTAGCCTATTTTTCTAATGCAAGAAATAAACCTTAAAAGACTTTTTCTGGAAAAGTGCTTTTAAGCAAAGTTGTTTCTTTTGTCAAGATCTATAACTCTGGTTTAAGGCACTGGGTCAGAAAAACAAAGCAATTTATAGCTACACTAGAAACTAAGCAAGGACTTAACCAACATACAACAAAATGCACATGAAATGATGAGATGCCATGCTCATGCTATGTCAAGTTATGCATTTAGAGTTGCTTAACACCTAGGGTGTTACAGCCCTCCCCTCCTTAAAGAAATCTCGTCCCGAGATTTGAGTTACTAACCATTCTTTGTAAAACTGTGGATACACTTCCCTTAAATAGTCATCTGTTTCCCATGTAGCATCTCGATCATCTTGTTCACTCCAAGTTACCTTGTATTGCTTAATTATTCTTCCGCGAGTTGCTCTTTCTTTTTCGTCAAGTACTCAGTACGTCTTTACGGAGTAAGATCGGATTGCAACTTGATATTAGCTGGTTGCACTTCTTCTTCTGGTACTCGAAGACATTTCTTCAATTGCGACACATGGAATACAGGGAAAATAGCTCTCAGATGTTCTGGCAACTGTAGTTGATAAGCTACTTCTCCCCTCCTTTCCACAATCCTATATGGTCTCACAAACCTTGGTGCCAACTTTCTTTTAACTCCAAAGCATTTAACACCTTTCATGGGTGAAACTTTCAAGTAGACGTAATCACCAACATTAAACTCAAGCGGACTTCGTCTTTTATCAGCATAGCTCTTCTGTCGAGATTGTGCAGCTGCTATTTGCTGTTGAATGATTCTAACTTGTTCTTCTGCTTCTTTGACGAAATCAATTCCAAAGTACCAACGTTCTCCTGGTTCAACCCAATTAGTCGGCGTTCTGCATCTTCTACCATATAGGGCTTCAAAAGGCGCCATCTGAATACTCTCTTGATAACTGTTGTTGTATGCAAACTCGGCTAGAGGTAACCATTTCTCCCAAGAACCTTTTGCTGATATTACACAGGCTCTCAACATATCTTCTAACACTTGGTTCACTCTTTCCGTTTGTCCTGACGTTTGCGGATGATAGGCTGAGCTTCGGACTAACTCCGTACCTAACTCCTTTTGCAGTTTTTCCCAAAATGGTGCAGTAAACTGCGATCCTCGATCTGAAACTATGATCTTTGGTACACCATGTAGTCGAACAATCTGACTCAAGTAGATATCCGCATAGTCTGGTGCTTTATAGCTGGTCTTGACTGGAATAAAATGTGTTGTCTTGGTAAGATGATCCACAATTACCCAAATCGAGTCATTTCCTTTCTGAGTAGTGGGCAAACCGGAGATAAAATCCATACTCACTTCTTCCCACTTCCACTCGGGTATAGACAACGGTTGAAGCATTCCGGCTGGTTTCAGGTGAATGGCCTTCACTCGACAACATGTGTCACACCTAGCCACATAAGCAGCAATTTCCTTCTTCATCTTAGTCCACCAAGATCTTGGACGTAGATCTTGATACATTTTAGCGCTTCCAGGATGAATGGATAGCCTAGTCAAATGCGCTTCATCCATAATCAGATTCCTGAGTTCTCTATCCTTAGGTACCACTAAGCGCTGGTCAAACCATAGAACTCCATTGTCATCAACTCGAAAATGCTTAACGGGTTCAGTTGCAGCTTGTAGTTTCTCCTTGATATGATAAATTCCCTTATCGGTTTTCTACCTCTCTAAAATCTGATTAGCCAACGTGCTGCGTAACTCAAGGTCATGTAGCACTGCAGGATGCATTAGACTGAACTCATCTTCCGGTAGTAACTTCACAGTATGACAGTGCGATTTCTGACTCAAAGCATCGGCTACTACATTTGCTTTACCAGGATGATAATGAATCTGCAGATTATAATCCTTAATCAACTCCAGCCATCTTCTCTGCCTCATATTCAATTCAAGTTGTGTGAAGATATACTTGAGACTTTTGTGATCTGTGTACATATTACAGACGTTGCCAAGCAGATAATGTCTCTAGATCTTCAAAGCATGTACAACGGCAGCTAATTCCAAATCATGTGTAGGATAATTCACTTCATGTTTCCTTAACTGTCGAGAAGCATAAGCAATCACTCTGCCTTCTTGCATAAGGACACAACCTAAGCCAACTTTCGATGCATCACAAAAGACATCAAAGGGCTTCTCAATATCCGGTTGAGCTAAAACAGGAGCAGTGGTCAACAGTTTCCGCAAAGTACGGAAAGCGGTTTCACACTCCTCTGTCCATTCAAACTTCTGATTCTTTTGCAATAAGCTTATCATAGGTTTTGCAATCTTGGACAAATCCGGAATGAATCGGCGATAGTATCCTGCTAAACCCAAGAAACTCCTAATCTCACCAACAGAAGTAGGGGCTCCCCACTCCATTACTTCCTGTACCTTACTGGGGTCAACTGAGATTCCCTCTTCAGATAAAATATGACCAAGGAAATGTACTTTCTTCATCCAAAACTCACACTTGCTAAACTTAGCATAGAGCTTATGCTCCCTAAGTCTGGTTAGAACAATCCTCAAGTGCTCTGCATGGTCTTCTGAGTTCCCTGAGTAGACCAAAATATCATCAATGAACACTACCACAAATTTATCCAGCTCTGGCATGAACACCGAGTTCATCAAACTCATGAAGTATGTTGGGGCATTCATCAATCCAAATGACATGACAAGGTACTCATACAATCCATATTTGGTCGAGAATGCGGTCTTCGGGATATCTTGTGGCCTAATTCTGATCTGATGATAACCTGACCTCAAATCAATCTTGGAAAACACCTTGGCTCTGGATAACTGGTCAAATAGAATATCTATCCGCGGTAACGGATACTTGTTCTTGACAATTACGGCATTGAGCGACCGATAATCTACACACATCCGTAGTGATTTGTCCTTCTTCTTAACGAACAAGGCTGGGCAACCCCATTCTGATATACTAGGTTGAATGAATCCCTTGCCTAAGAGTTCCTTGATCTGAGTTTTGAGTTCTGCTAGCTCATTGGGTGGCATACGGTACGGCCTTCTTGAGATTGGTGCGGTTCCTGGTAACAACTCAATTGCAAATTCTACAGCCCCTTGGGTGGTAACCCTGGTAACTCATCTGGAAAGACATCTGGGAAGTCTCGGACAACTGGAATTTTGGAAAGATCTTCTATAGCAAGAGTGCAAGATAGGTCAACAAAATCGGCACCTCGGGGAAGAGATACGCGAAGTTTGTTACCCGTCCGACCATCGGATAAGGTAAGAGTCCTATCAACAGTGTCTAACACCGCGTTCCACATAGTTATCCAACTCATACCTAAGACTACATCCATGCTTAGCCCAGGTAAAACTACTAAATTAGCTCCAAACTTGTGCCCTCCAATCTCGATGGTTGCATTACAAACCATCTATCTAGATAACACGCTACTCCCAAAGGAGCTTACGCGAAACCCATAATCCATTTCAGACATTTCTTGGTTATGCTTTTGTGCGAATGCTTTGCTCATGAAGGAATGCGATGATCCAGTATCAATCAAAACAACTGCAGGATGATGACTAACGAGACACATACCAGCAGTCACGGGCTCTCCTGCACGAGCTTCTTTAGCAGTCATGTTATGCAGACATGCGGGGTAGTTAGCCTGCTGCTTTTTCGGGTACGGGCAATATCTTGCAAAATGCCCTTCTTGGTTGCAATTGAAGCATGGCCCACGAACCAGAGGCTTGTTTCCGGTTGCGCTGCCTTGACCCCCTCAAACTTGAGTTGCCGCTATCTTGTACGGTCGTTGATTACGCTGAGCTTGTGACTGACCCCTCTTCTGGGGCGGCCTGAAACGAGCTCCCGGCGCTGGGGTTCCCTGTGTCAAGCTCATAAACTCTGATACCTTCATCTGAGTCAAACCCGGCGGAATATATTGTCCTCTAACAGCCTATGAGAACATTCCCCAAGTGATAGGCGTACGGGCAGGATAGGTGGTTCGGTGATGTCCCCACCAAATCCCGGTCGGTCCTTGTAGCTGATGTGCAGCATACTCTGCTTTGAGCTCCTCTGTAAGCCTGAGCAGTCGGAACTTTTGTTCCATAGTATGTAGCCATTCCTCCGCTTCCAGAGGTTCGGTAGCTTCCTTGAAGATGGGGGCCTTGGTGTCCAGGAAATCCTTGAAAGAGCTGTACTGATTTAGCTCCGGGTGCTGGTTGCCATGTGCCAAATTCTCACGCAGTAGCGCTTCAATGTTGCGCTGGCTCCCTAGAAATTGGGCAAAAAGTTGCTCGGGAGTGGCTGGTGGAGGAGGTGGTGGATTGAGGTTGTCTCTGTTTTCCTCGTTACCACCGCTACCGCCAGCTCCACTACGAGTCATCGTCATCTGCACATATTTGATAGCAAGTGACCATTAAGTGATGTTGCCAGTATTGTAGAGAACAATAAACCATGCCAAACTGAATTTATTCGGAAAACGAATTCGCCAAACAATTACAGAGGCATAATAATTTTCAATCCACATTGCAGCATCAGATAATAAGATCACGCATCACATATTATGCAAAAGCTAACATAACATCCATAGCTGCCCATACATACAGGTTTTTTCAAAGGTCTTGTGCCACGCACACATAGGTTCACATCGTAACCTTACATCATCCCATGATAACAACAAAAGATCCAGCGCAAAGGATATGTGACAAAAGATCACCAGGCGCTAAACAACTATCTAGACTACTCTCTATCAGCACCATCATCATCGCACTCGAGACGTCCGAAGAACCACTAGAAGAAGCGCGAGGATCTAGGTCCTCCTGAGGAAAGATGGGGTTCCTCTCGTTCTCTCGGCGATGAATCTCCTCATGTAGGCGGTCATTGTAATCCTGGAGATGGTGAAGTTGTAACTCCAAGTCTCCCACTCGAAGCCTCAGAAGCCTGTTCTGCTCAGTAGCACGCATGCCCTCAAGACATACACCCCCGAAGGGACTCCTCAGTGTCAGCCATGATAGTGGACAAGAAGGTCGTCATCCCCTGCTGATCACTGAGCTGCTGTGCTGTGTCCTGTTCCCTCTCAAGTGCCTGATCCCTTTCAACAGTCATGTGAGCTAACTCTATGGTGAGATGGTCTATCTCTGTAGTGTGCTCCTCCTGACTCTGGTGATGTGCAGCTATCTCCTCACTGAGAATATGGTCCAGGTGGTCATAGCTGCGCGACAGACACCCATAGGTAGCCATGAGTGCAGCCATAACACTTCCGGCTGGTCCGGCACAGTGCTCTCGCTCCAGGGAACTGGCCTCAAGCACAGTGGCACCTGGCTGATGCCACACTGACTGGTAAGGGTCCGCCGTAGGGAAGATACTAGCAGTGGCTTGCGCAACCACCTCCGGGTGGTCCTCCATAATGTCCCGAAGAACAGTATAGGCAACCCTATTAGCTCCATCCCACGAGGTCCTACCCTGTAGTGCGAACACCCGGCGGCACCACACGTGATCCTGTGCATCACGGCTGGGCACGTCCACCTCAACTGTGTACATGTAGCGGTACTCCAAAAACTGCACGCGATGCCAATCGTATTGCGGCTCCTGGCCCTCCTGGCATCCAACCAAGTGCAGCACCCTCCACAAGATGGTAGGCATGCCGAACTTGTCCAGGAAGTCCTCCGATCCCTCAGCAGTCCTTGGTCCCAACATGTAATTAGGCCTCTTGCCTCCAGTTGACTTACGGGCGGTACGCTTGGTACGAGCCATCTGAAAGAAGTTTATCCGCATAGGTTTTAATTAGTTGAGAACAACTTTTATTAGCAAACGGGACGGATATCATAAGGAAGGAAGTAAGATTAAATGCAAGATTGTATGATCATGATGCATGCATGTAACATACGTCCTCACTGTCTAGCAATCTAACGGCCAGACGGTGGCATACAACGTTCACTCATAGCGTTAACTAGACGTACTATACGTTCGCAAGTTAGCGTACCTACAGAAAATCATTTCAGCCCTGCCCACAGTATGAATATCATGCATTGCTGAAATTTAAATCTAATACTATCTTAGGTGCACACCTAGTATACAAGTAAGTAGTATATGCACCCATCAAATATAATGCTCCACAATTAAGTACCTTCACATATACTTGTGTGTAACAGGTATATGTTCCAATACCAACCTAGCACATCCCTAGATCGGCGGTTGTCCGATCATGCTCTCACTTGCTTTACACTACCCATTCCTTAAATCTACCCGCAATTAAATACCTTCGCTTGTACCCGTGTGCATACGTGTACAGGCTCTAGTACCAAACTAGCTCTCCCCTAGACCAATGTTTGTTTGGTCATGCTCTCGCAACTTACTTATTACCTTGGCGTAGAGGCAAATGATCCATACATTACTATTCCGAAGAATAGCACCCATACAATTTCCATTGCCGTATGGACGACAGTATATAACAGAATTTAGCATGATGCAATACCCCCAAGTTAGTACTTAAATAGCCACCTAAGATCCTACTGGGCATAAGGACTTGATCACTGGCACACCTTAGTTTTCATCCCTAAGATTTTCAAATCCTATTATAACTGTAAGTTGACAAATACTACTTTATCTTTTAGAAAGTACTAGTTTTCAAATACACTTATGAACAGTAACACTAAACTTGCTCCGATGCCAGCTGTAGCAGAACCGACCAATTTATACCAGATTAAGCACCGAAACCTCCACTTTCGCAAAGATTATCATGTACTTAAGCTCGTATAAACCCGGTAGTCCGGAAATCTTAAAGGATTTCAAATCATTTCAACATCAGCCAAGATCGTAATGGTTCAGCGAACATGTCCACGAGTTACATCACAGTTTGCACATAGTTCAAATACATCGGAGTACGAAACAATATTATAAACCATAGTTTGGAAACAGTAGCGGAAGCAACATAGTTTTAAACATAAGTTTAGTTCGTTCTCAATACGGTGCCATTAGCCTGATCAGGTCCACAAAAGCATCAGGGAAGATAAGAGACGAGCATGCCCATGGTCTAGTCATCACCCGTAACAGGGTACAGGCAGTTCTCATAGTAGCCATAGAAGCATTGTCCATCTGCAACAACAAGGGAATAAGACCCTGAGTACGAGAAGGTACTCAGCAAGACTTACCCGTCATAAACCAGAAATAATGAGACTCCAAGGATCATGTAGGCTATATGTGGGGTTGGCTACACATACCCTTTTCGCATGAAAGCTCCTTTGTTAGTAAAGCTTAACTCAGGGTGTTGGCAGTCACTTTTAATAATTAATTCTACCTTACTAGGTTTGCACCTGAACTATAGCAAGCACTTGACTAATTTATTCAAGCAAGAGTGACTATCTCATCGGTAGCCTTTCAAATTCCATACCATAACCATCTTTAGTTCCATAAGTTCTACGAGTAATGATCTACAGTCAATTACTCACTGTCTAGGAGTGATGGCGATTATAATCGATTCCTACCCAGCTGGGGATAAAATGTCGCACACTCGCCCGATCACACCTGCGCTCGGTAGCCGTCGGCTGCCACTCAGGAGATTCGAGAACACAACGCGCGGGACGGCCATGGGCCCTTCTACACTGAGGGTTATCTCAATGCCAGGTCGCTCAAGCTATAACTGCCCACGGTCATGCCAGGTCAATCAGGCCCTGCCTGTCCACGGACCATGCCAGGTTGCTCAGAATAGTTGCCCATGGTACATCTGAGGCCCTAGGTGTTACACATCAACATCTCCATCACCGGCTCGAATAACCTTACTCGGCTTCACGGGAGGTACTCGGACCTACTCCGTTAAGTGATTGACGCGTTCAATTTGACTGAAGGGACATTTCCCGAAATGGGTCCTATGCGACACAGATGGGAGGCTACTAGCACACAGAACCCATGTCTTGCTGCTCTTACATCCCGCCTGGTCTCAAATTAATTATCACATGGTTATTTCCATGATAGCTCAGGCTAATCATGATCAGTATCCACCTAAATGCGGGAGACAGGAAATCACCCGACTTTTACTGGTCTAAGCAGGACTAAGCATATGACGAGCCTAGACCTCACAGGGATATCAAGATATTAATTGTGGTGGACATGGTATAGTAGTAATGCATCAACGGTATCATTCAACTCCTATAACTTAATGCAACAATCATCATATCAGGTTAATTTATAAACCATTGCAAACCGTAGGAGTTAAAATGCTCCGGGGCTTGCCTCTCTCAAAGTCAGACGGGCGGTGGTCTTGGCACTCGGGTAGTTCCTCGGCGTCGACCCCTCCGGTCTCCTCGAGCAAGGTCTCCTCCAGGCTCGGCTCTTCCTGCTGCGGCGGCCTCTGGGTCTCTTCTGCCGATCCTGTATGATGCATAATGTGTGTAAATAGGATGAATGCACATGGGAATGCTTATGAGGTGCAACAGAGTTAACGATAACTCAGGAGATAAACACATGTCATCTACTGCATTCTCTTCCACAAGGTAGTTAACATCATCCAGTGACTTTGAAAGACCTTATCACCTAGTGGCCCAAATTAACCTTCCTAATCAGTCAATTATGACACCCAATTACCACAACATTATCCATTTATTATTTTGTTTATCATCTACCTCCTTGCCCAATTAACCCATTAAAACATGCTTATAACAGCAACCTATCACAAACAGTTTCAGAAAAATCTACAAAAATTACTTCAGGTCAGCAACATGTAATTCTACCTACTGTTAAATTTTCAAGTCATTTGGACTTAACCACTAATCTCTATGAAAAAGACAAATAGCATGATGAAAAGGTGCTTTGAACTACACATCCTAGCATAAAGTGTCAAACAACAAATTTCACATTTTCCCTCTGAACTTCTTAGCACAAGGGCAGTCTACAAAAATTATTAGGTTCATATCCTTTATATTTTAATTACTAAAAAGCATACAAGAAAACAATATTTATTCATTTTAATTGTCACTGTCAATAAATTCCATAGAACATCCTCATATTACATTTTTCTCAAAAACTACTCATCTATGCAAACCTAACAAAATTAGAATCACATTTTTTTGAGCTACACAGAATTAGTTATGCATTTTCTAAGTTAACAGCAAATTCCTAAATTAATTTAAACTGCATATAAAAGTATCACAAAATATGCATTCATTATTTTTAACGAATGGCCTTATTCATTCTTAACACAACAAAATTTGTTTCACAGCATTTGGACTTAAAATGAGCCTTGTATGAATTTTTGAAGCCTTTAAACCATTTCTGCAAAACTGATTTAAAAGAAAACCCGACCTAAACTGCTACGGGTACGCCATTCCAAGTACCAATAGACACAGGACAAAGTGCTAAACACACCCGGCTAACCCGAGCGCTAGTGCACACAACCACTTCTCTTTCTCTCTTACTCTCACTGCCAGCGGGTCCCGCAGGTCAGGCGGCCCCGCGCCACCCAGTCAACGGGCCCACGTGTCAGAGGCACAGAGTAGCCACCGACGTTGACCAGCCCTTAGCTCGCCGGCGGCGAGGTCCCCGGCGCAACCACCTACACCACTGAGTTCGTCGTCGCGAGGCGGATACGGTCGGCTAGGTCTCCTGGTCAGGGACTCACCGGAGCGAGCTCGACGGCGGCCATGGCGGAGCGGCGGTGCTGCAACAGATGGCGAGGCTTCGCCCGGTTATCCCGAGGCTCGGCGACGCGAGCACAAGCTCAAACAAACCCTAAGCGGCCTATTAGGGCGATTATCGAGCCATGCCGACCTCGGCATTGCCGGTGCCACGCACGGCGGCGGTCCGCGGTGGACACGACCGTGGCACGTCTTGGTTCCGGCCAAAACATGGCGAGAGAGAGGTCTCCATGTAACCCTAAGCAACTACGGAGGTAGAGGAGGTGAGAACGGGGCTCGGTTGGAGGTGGTTTGGCCAGAGACGGCCGGGCCACGCTTTGGTCACGGCGGCGGCCATGGCGGGAGCCTGAGGTTGACACTCGGCGTTCCGCCGGCTAGACGGAAGGAGAAGGGAAACCAACCCTTGTAGGCGAGAGAGGAGGTTAGGGCGGAGAGGTTGGCGGAAGGAATCGAGCGGTGGCGCGTTGAACAGTGAGCAATCGCTCGCCGGAGTTCGCCGGCGGCGTTTGTGAACTGGATAAGATGGAGCAGAGGGAGGCGAGCGAGTGAGTGAGCAAAGGAGTGAGTGGTTTGGCTGGTTCGTGCGCGAAGTGGAGAAGGCAAAGGCGGGCTCGGAAGTGGGTGCATTGCACCTGGCCAGTTCTCGTCGGGCCTCTCAGACCGGCGCGGCGGCGCCAGGAATCGGCGGCCACGCGGCGGTTGGGCAGAGGGGCGACAGGGTGAGGTGTCGGGGCGTGCAGAAACCACGGGCGGCGACGAGCGTTGGTTTGGGCAGCGGCGAGGCGGTCTCGTGCGGCGGCGGCGGTTTTGCCGGCGTGCAAGCGGGCGACGCGCGCGGAGGAGAAGAAGAGAGGCTGACAGGTGGGACCCACTAGTGTTTAAACTGAAGAGGTTTTTGCAAATTTCTTTTCTGCTCTATAACTCCCAAACTAAGCCGAATTAGAAAAAGGTCCTAAAAGCAAAGTTGCTTAGAATTTTGCAAAGAACAATTCAACTTTAAGGCTCAAGTCCAAATTCTGCTTAGAAAAAGAAATTTTACTCCTAGCCTATTTTTCTAATGCAAGAAATAAACCTTAAAAGACTTTTTCTGGAAAAGTGCTTTTAAGCAAAGATGTTTCTTTTGTCAAGATCTATAACTTTGGTTTAAGGCACTGGGTCAGAAAAAGAAAGCAATTTATAGCTACACTAGAAACTAAGCAAGGACTTAACCAACATACAACAAAATGCACATGAAATGATGAGATGCCATGCTCATGCTATGTCAAGTTATGCATTTAGAGTTGCTTAACACCTAGGGTGTTACAGCCCTCCCCTCCTTAAAGAAATCTCGTCCCGAGATTTGAGTTACTAACCATTCTTTGTAAAACTGTGGATACACTTCCCTTAAATAGTCATCTGTTTCCCTTAAATAGAGCGCGGTTAAGCTTGCTAACAACCTGGTTCAACACTCTCGCACAAAGCACATAGATATACACCATCACTTTCTTAGAGACCATGTTTTAAAGAAAGATATATCTCTAGAAGGAGTTAGACCGAAGATCAATTGGCGGATATCTTCACAAAACCCCTAGATGAGAGTACCCTTTGTAGATTGCGAAGTGAGCTTAATGTGCTTCATCTAAGTAACTTTGTCAAAAGGTGCAAGGGGTGTTGTTTTTGCATTGCATTGTATAATATACCATGTTTAATTTATGCTATGCACATAGGCTTGTCAGACGTGGTTAAGATAACCGCCCTAAAAAGCATGTGAAGAAGCTTACCCATGAGCAAACTTGACAAGCAACCTAGATTCAAATTCCGTATTGCATTGCATTTGCATGTGTGTTGCTTGTCATTCTTCTTTGGTTAAGCTTGAGCAACCGCTATGTTCGTCCACCGCTAGAGGGAGCATTTGAGGCTCCTAATGGATAAGACCCCTAGTTTTGGTGGCCACATGTTGTCTCCTCGCCGGTTTTATCGCCTATTTTCACTTAGCCTATGGCAAACTATTTGCAATTTTGAGGGTTTATGCGAGGATGCTCATACTAGGTTCTAACTGGTGTTTATTTGCTTCTTATTTGAGTTGGAACTTGGTTGGAAGAGGGAGCCACAACGGAGAAACTCAAAACAGCCCAAAATGCAGCATCAGACGCTGCATCGGATGCTGGAACAGTGCGACCATCACGTCCGATGTGGGGTCATCGGAGCATCCGATGCCCCATCGGACGCTGGCCAGCGTCCGATGCGAAGGCATAGGATGCGTCCGATGTGAATTTGGCTGTTTTGTACCTCTCTAGATGGGCATCGACGCGTCCATTGTGTTTACATTGGAGCGTCCGATGCTCCTTTAAGTGGCGCATTAGGTTCTATTCACCGACACTCAGGTCCCACGCGTCATATTGGTTCTGTCTTCTTCCTCTCGCTCGAGTCCAGCAACCGCGCATGCACCTGAACCCTAGCGCCGTCATCCTTTGTCCTCGCCGACTGACCGTCCTGCTCCACAAGTGTGCTCGCCTTAGCTTCAGCCGACGCGCCCGTGCACTCATCTCTCCTCGCCCGGGCCGCGACCGCACACTCGCCTGAGCTCCACCTCCCTCGCCGACGCTCACCAGTCCACCGCCGGAGTTCATCGCTGATCTAGCCGGAGCGCATCCTCGAGGTCCCCCACATCATCTCCGGCCTCCTGCAACTACTTCCCAGCGAGCAGCATATTCCGCAGTGAGCCTCCACCCCTCCTTTTCATAAACAGTGCCCGCAAGGTGTTTGACGAAATGTTTCTAAGGGCGTTCGTCGTTGTTTAAACCCTGTTTCTCCTTGATTTCTTTGCAGACCTCCTTGGAGTGTCGTGTGGGTGCTAGAACATCAATGCTTCTCCCCTACTTAGTTGGTTTCGTCCGTGTGTCAGGTAGCAAGCCAATTCTATCTTCGTATCTATATTGCTTTGCTTCCGATAGGCTATTCTTGTCTCTAATATTCATATGTGCTTATGCATATCTCTACCTCTCTATCACAGGAGTCGGGGCAGTTCACAGCGATAGTTTGTCAGTGGCAGTGGCAGTGTCAGTGAACCCGGGGCCAAGCCCGTGGGTACGGATCAAGGCCAAGCCTCGCGAGTGACAACGACAGTTGTTCTGTGTGTAAGGGGGACTTTCTTGTCAGCTGTTCAGTGCCAGTTTGTTGTCAGTTGAGCTTCAGTGGCAGTTCGTATTATCAGTGACAATCCAGCTCTCTTTCAGCAGCAGTTTCTCTGTTCTTGTCAGCCAGCTCTCTACCTGGTTTAGCAGACCTGTTGGGGCGGTCGGGTGCGTATATTGAGGACTGGGTGTTGCAGTTCTACTCTTCTCTTTGGGTACACCTAGACCACAAGACTATTGAGTTCGCGTTCAGAGGAGAGCACTTCAGACTTTTCTCGTCAAAGATCTAGGAGTGCTTTGGCTTGAGACACTCTTAGACCCGGATCCACACTTTGTGCTATGACCAGACAGAGCCTCCAGACGCCCTCACGGCGGAGAGCAGCCCAACATAGAGTTGGTACGCCCGTGCTTTACAGAGCCCTTCGGAGAGGGTTCGAGTCGCACGCGGAGGGATCTCTCCCCTACGAGTTGGATCCTCAATGAGGTCTTACGACATACCTTGCTTCCGAGGATCGACTTCAGAGAGGGTCTTTCTCGACTTCAGCTGTGGTTACTTGCCTATATGGTCAGGCAGTAGGAGTTCAACGTCTGGGATGTCATCTTGTCAGAGATGGAGGACACCATCGTAGAGGGCATCAAGGCCCGGAGGCAGCTACCTTATGCTTACTGGATCTCCTATGTTCTGTTCAAGGTAGCTGACACCACCAGAGTCAACCCCAGACAACAACTTGCCAGCACAGCGACAGTGTTCCTTGCTTATAACATGGCTCAGCTTCTAGGACAGAGTTGCGACCGCAGAGGACAGCAGGCAGCGCCCAGTTGTGCCAGAGACAGTAGAGGAGCAGGATGAGGTCGTCAGAGCCCTCGCAGAGACAGAGCTAGCAGACTTAGAGGGAGAGGCTTCTTTCATTGCTAAGGACCCTATAGACAGCTCTGACGAGGACTACCAGCTTCCGCCTCACGCTCAGTCATGTCCACACGGCACTGAGGCTGGATCGTCTGGTACTGCTGGCTCCGACCCCACACTTCTTGTGATACTCTCTAGGATGGAGGAGCAGCAGAGGGCAGTCACTCAAGACGTCCAGCGTCTCGCACAGGAGCAGCAGAGACTTGCAGAGGCTCAGGCCCTAGCACAGCAGCAGGCACAGGAGCAGGCTGATGCTCTTCAGAGACATATGCTAGCACTTCAGCAGCAGACGCTCATATTCATGGAGAAGATCATGAGCGGACCCCCTTAGTGACAGTGGCAGCAGCCCCCTCAGTCTTCACAGCAATTTCAGTGGTAGCCACCTGTCCCTTCCCAGCAGCTACAACATCCTCAGTTCTCAGGTCCATCCTAGTCTACCTGGTACACCACTCCACCAGAAGGGGCCCCGCTCTTTAGTCCGCTTCACACGGGTTTCACTCCACGTCCGACAGAGTCTCTGTTCATGACGACCACCTCTGTGACACGCGACTTGTCTGTGACTTTCAGCGAGCTCACCGGGATGCCCACGCCAGATCTTCAGGGCCCGGTTCAGACGTCGATGGCTCTTGTGACTTCGACTACAGAGACCTTGTTGAGTTCCGTCACGTCCTCAGAGCAGACAGAGCCAGTCCAGTCCGAGCAGACTACGATAGTTCAGCCTGAGCTTTCCACTATTCTAGAGCTTCCGCACTCTGAGACTCAGGTTGACATAGCTCTGGTGACAGAGACAGAGACTATAGAGCAGATAGAGCAGACATAGCAGGCCGTGCAGACCCAGACCGCTTCTCCATAGCGTCTAGCTTCAGAGGGTCAGCAGGTTGCAGGGTCTTCCTCTTCCGACTCAGAGGCGCTTCTTCAGCAGTTCGAGATCTCTCAGCGTACTCCAGAGGCCTTTGCTCCTGACTCGTCTGCGCCACCTCCGCCCTCCAACGCTTAGTTTGGTGCTTGACGCTAAAGGGGGAGAGTGGTCCAGTATAGTGCTAGGGGGAGCGATGTGAGAGGGATTTGCATCTTTTGTGTGTTATATTTCACATACGCTTTGCACTGCATCTTTTGCACTTTTGTATATATGTGTGTGATATGGACCATGGTTCACATGTTTGTGCTCACTACGATATCATATATGACATGTCATTTTGTTTCGCTCCATTACTTATGCTTAATTCTTATTCATTATGTATTCAAGCTATATTACTCTTGCACTTGTTGTTCACTCTAACTTGTTGAGTGCAGGGTGTTGGCATGATGTGTATGAGCTTGCCTCTAATCTTTTTCTCTTATATATCGCAAGATCATACACGTCGTGATTTGAAAACATCTTCTCTCTATACTCGAGGTCGTGTTGTCATCAATCACCAAAAAGGGGGAGATTGAAAGCATCTAGGCCCCTAGTGGGTTTCGGTGATTGGATGAAACACAAGATTACTGTGACTAACGTGTGTTTTGTAGAAACAAGGATGAGTTAGGTCATGGTAATGGCGACGATACGAGCATATGGCGTTCATGTCCCCTAGCGATGGAAATCGATTCGGTTTCCAAAGGACAGACGACGAAGACGGTGATAGGCTAGCGCTAAGTGTCATATGGTGTTGGAGGACACTTAGGTAGTCTTAGGTCTTTGTTTTTCCTTTGGCCGTACTATAAAGGGGAGCGTGAATTAGTAGCTTGACCTAGATAAGTCTATTGAGGTAGGTGTGGTGCACACTTGTTATTTCATAGCTCTAGATATCTAAGAGAGAGCCCTTATGTCATGAGGATGAAAAGTCATTAAGGAAGCTGTAACACCCTAGGTGTTAAGCAACCCTAAATGCATAACTTGACATAGCATGAGCATGGCATCATATCATTTCATGTGCACTTTGTATGAATGTTTGTTTAAGTCCTTGCCTAGTTTCTAGTGTAGCTATGAATTTCTTTGTTTTTCTAGCCAAGTGCCTTAAACCAAAGTTGTAGATCTTGACAAAAGAAACAACTTTGCTTAAAAGCACTTTTTCAAAAAAATTCATTTAATGTTTATTTCTTGCATTATAAAAATGGGCTAGGAGTAAAATTCTTTTTCTAAGCAGAATTTGGACTTGAGCCTTACAGATGAATTGTTCCTTGCAAAATTCTAAGCAACTTTGCTTTTAGGACCTTTTCCTAATTCGGCTTAGTTTGGGAGATAAAGGGCAGAAAAGAAATAGACAAAAACCTCTTTTGTTTAAACTTGGTGGGACCCACCTGTCAGCCTCCCTTTCTCCCTCCTCCGCGCGCGCGCCGCTCGCTCGCATGCCGTACGCCGGCGAAACCGCTGCTGCCGTCGCGAGACCGCCTCGTCGGCCGCCCAAACCGCCGCTCGCCGCCCGCGGTTTCCGCTCGCCCCGACAGTCCCTCTTGTCCCCTCTCTGCCCCGTCGCCGCGTGGCTGCCGATTCCTGGCCGCCGCCGCCGCGTTCGGTTGGAATGGCACGATGTGAAGCGGCCAGGTGCATTGTATCTGTAACACCTCTGGTGTTAAGCTAGCATGACATCATTTCTCATCATGCATAATCATCTCATGATCATGAAGCATTCATATGTTATTCTTTTTCTCACATAAAATGTCATTTCATGTGTTTGCTTGCTTATAAGTTTGCTTGGATGAAGTGTTTCTTGTCTTGCTTGGGAGTGGTTAAGTCTTTCTAACCATCTAACCTTGTTGAGAAGTCAAAATGAAGGCATGGTTATGCTGGACATTTTGCCTAATCAAGTAGTTAAACCCTAGTCAACCCTATAGAGCCTCTAAAGTCCTTTTGTTTGACTAACAAAGACCTCCTTGATAGAAGCTTTGCATGGCTGTGGGCCCTTAAGCAAAAGTGTGTAGAATTTAGTATAGAACATAAGTTGTTTAAGGACCAACTCATGAAAATGGGTTTAGCATGGTGTTTTAGGGTCCACAAGGCAGAATTGGAAGGGTTTTAGACTTGGAAATTTTCCTAAGTCCTAAAGCTGGTTTTCAGTTCGGCCAGGCTATGTTTAGCACCTTCTCAAGCCTAATCCAAGCCGAACCAGTGATCAATCCTATAACCAAAGTTGCAGTCGGTGTATAGCTCTAACCAATGGTGCAGTTGGTTTAGCGTTTGATGGAGTGGTTAGTGAGTTAATCACGTTTGAAAATAGGCCGTCAGTCGGCCCATGGCTTAACTGAATCGCCCGATTCAGTTCAAACCCAGCCAGCGCGTCGTGGCCGACCGCGCGCAGGGGAAGAACGCCGCGTGGCGTTCGATTCCCGGCCAAAGCCAGCCAGCGCGCGCGGCGTGGCGAGCCTTAACCGCCCACGCACGCTCTCCTCCGCCAGAGCGCGCTCTCCCTCTCTCTCTGCCTCGCTCTAAGCTCTCGCCGGCGACCGCGCGGGCGAAAAGGGGGAAGTCCGCCGTCCGCCGTCGTTTCGCCGCGCAACCGCCGAGCAAACCGCACCGCTAGCCTCGCCTTGGTCTCCCGCATCGTTTGCGCTAGTCAGTGCTCTTCGGCAAGCCCTAGGTGAGCCTCGGGACGAGCTTCCGCCATGGCCGCCATGACCGCCGAGTTCGGTCCGCCGTGGTCGGCTCCCTTCCCGTGGGTTTCAAGATGTTTTAGCTAGCGTTCGCGAGTCAGTGAGCGTCCAGGAAGAAGGTAGTGAAGTCGGTTTAGCCGATTAGGGTTTGGTTGCCTCGGTCCGCCATCGCCGTCGTCCGCCATGGTTGCCGGAGACTGGCATGGCGTGGTCCCGAGCTTTCGGAGTGAAATCCGTAGCGTCCGAGCCTTGCGCTAGATCCGTGGGAGTTCGGAGAGTAGGAATCGCAGTTTGGTTAGCCTCGGCATGGCCGGAGTTGCCCGGCGTGGAGAGTCCGCGCCGCCGTGGCCGCCATTTGCGACGGCGAGCTCGATCCACCGCAATGCTGGGCCGGTGAGCGGTACTAGTGAGTGCGGAAGGATGAGAGGAGCCGAGTGGTGGTGATGGTTTCGCCGGAAAGTTCGCCGTCGGCAAGCTTCGCCGCGGTCAACTTCTCCTCTGTTTCTCTGTGTGTGACAGGTGGGGTCGTGTTGACCACGGGCCCCGGCTGTCAGCCGCTTGGGTGCAGTTGTGTCGGGTGCATGTAGCAGTTAGGGTTTAGTGTTTTTGAATATATGTTTTCCAGAAATGTTGTTAATGCTTGTTTAAATCATAACTTGTGTTCTGTTAATCCAATAAATGTGAAACCAATTTTGTTAAGTTTGTCTTGATGAGATCTGTACATGAAAAATATGATATGCTCTGTTATGATAGTTTTTATATGCAGTAATAATTAATTTGTGTTTAGGCTGATATCTTGTTTAATGCATAATAAATCATGTTTTGCTCAGAAATATATGGGGTTTGTTTTGATGAACTGTGTAAGTGATGTAGAGTCACAGAAAAATTGTAACTACTGTTTGGTTGTGAAATAATTTGAAGTTAACCTTTAAATTAATTAAATGCTGTTTTCTTGTATAATTTGTAGTAATTAAAATATATGGAATTTGAGTCTCATAATTTTTATAGACTGCTCTTATGCTGGAAAGCTCTAAACAAAAATATGAAATCTGTTGTTTGACACGTTTTAAGACAGGGTGTAGTTCAAAGCACCTTTTCACCCTGATAATTGTCTTTTTCATACAGAATTATATATACATGCAATTGTCCTGAAATTTGTACAGTATGCTTTACTTTCTGTTAGGAACCTGCAGTAATTTTTGTAGATTTTTCTAAAACTGTTATCTACAAGGTGCAGTTATAAGCTTGTTTTAGTGGAATAATTAGTTTACTTAAATTAAGCTTTTGT
This sequence comes from Coix lacryma-jobi var. lacryma-jobi, assembly GCA_009763385.1. Lineage (NCBI taxonomy): Eukaryota > Viridiplantae > Streptophyta > Magnoliopsida > Poales > Poaceae > Coix > Coix lacryma-jobi. Next base: position 108,344,252 of record CM019828.1, on the reverse strand, counting down.
GTCTTTTTATGGAGAGAACCAGCAGGGGTAAAATAGTCCCACATTTAGCTGGAAGGATAACTCGTTCCGACCGCGAAGCCACTCATTGTTCCAGGCCGGCTCTCAGGTCCTACGCATCAGCCGAAGCCACGGTGGAGAGTTAGTGGGACGCGGGGGCGCGAATAGTAAGACCCGGGTGATGGTGGTTAAGTCCAACTCCTTGGCAGTCGGGCTTGCCTCCGGGTGTGATGGTGGCGGTTGAAACCGCGACTCCTGGAACAATGTTGTGGTCATCTGTAGCTCACCGACGGGTGGGTGTGGTTTGTGTGGGAAATAAATCACCAGCTGGTTAGGAATCGATTATAATCGCCATCGCACCTGGATAGTGAGCACTTGACTCGAACGCTGATCGACCTCGATACTGAAAAATATGGAACACGAGACAGCTATCACAATACTTTTGGAAATGGTCACTCGGTCTGTTTGTTACATTTTTGGTGATCGTTGGATCACTACCATGTTTGTTATAGTGCAGTTGGCTAATCTAGTAATTAGGATAATTACCATTTAAATTGACAGCTAAAGGGCAGGAGAACTACTTAATTAACAAATGGCTTTTATGCAAAAATGTGGTCTATTACCAGCCTCCACTATATACTAGCCTTGCATACTCCTTGGTGTCACTTTATTTCTGGTTTAAGGCGGGTAAGTCTAGCTGAGTACCTTCTTGTACTCAGGGTTCTACCCTTTGTTGTTGCAGATGGCCAGGTCTTCCATGGTTATTGCATTGTCTCTTTCCAGCCTCGGGTGAATTCTAGGTCCCGGGCAATGACCTCTTCTGTTCGTATCTTTTGCTATGTTAAGGATGACTACTAAGTGGCACTGTAATCATTAAGTGTGTGTGTGTGAATTTCGGAACAATGTTTCAAGTTAAGCTTCCGCTACTGTTTTCAAACCTGGTTTGTAATAACTAAGTTGCTACTCCGAACTATTTATGTAATCTCTGTCGTGTGACGGTCGATGCTGAATATTACGATCCTATGTTGTTGATGTTGGAAAGTTTGAAATCCCTCGTGATTTCACGGACTACCGGGTTTATAGGGGCTCAAGTGCGACAAATTTACTGCCTCGGCGGAGAATTTCGTACTTGTGCTCTTATAAATTGGTCGGTTCTGTTATAGCTGGCATCGGAGCATAATTCAGCGGGTACTGTTCATAGGACTAAAAATTTGGTAATAAAAATAATCTGGAGTCCAAAAATTATTTTCAAACATTCGCAAAGTCGGTGTAGAAGAAAAATTTTAAAAAAGCAAATATATAAGTGTGCCAGTGGTCATATCCTTTATGCCCATAGGATCTCAGGTGGCTTATTTAAGTACTAACTTGGAGGGGTCTTGCATCATACTTGATTTTCGTTTATTCTGTCGTCCATACGGCAAGGGTGAAATTGTATGGGTACTATTCTTCGGAATGGTAATGTATGGATCAGTTGCCTCTACGCCAAGGTAAGGAAAGTTGTGAGAGCATGGTCGAACAACCGTCGACCTAGGGGAGTGTTAGTTGGTATTGGAACCTACACACGTTGATATACGGGTGCAGGGGAAGGTACGCAGTAACGGGGGTGATACTGTTAAATGGGTGCATATACTGCTTACGTGTATACGGGGTGTACACCTAGGTGAGTATCTAGGTTTAAATTTCAGCAATGCATAATTATCATACTGTGGGGCAGGGCTGAAATGGATCTTCTGCAGGTATACTAACTACGCACCGTTAGAACGAATAGTTCTTCCAATTCCTGCCTTGTGGACCCTAAACCCATGCTAAAAACCCATTTTCATGAGTTGGTCCTTAACAACTTATGTTCTATCTGAAAATTCTACACACTTTGCTTAAGGGCCACCAGCCAGCAAAGCTTCTATCAAGGGGTCCTTGTTAGTCCAAACAAAAGGACTTTTGTAGGCTCTAAGAGGTGACTAGGGTTTGAACTACTTGATTAGGCAAAATGTCCCAGCATAACCATGCCTTCATGTTTGCTTCCCACAAGGTTAGATGGTTAGCAAAGACTAACCACTCCCAAGCCAAGACAAGAACCACTTCATCCGAACGAAATGTATCAGCAACACAACACACTGAAAGACATTTTATGTGAGCAAAGAATAACATATGAATGCTTCATGATCAGTAGATATTTTGCATAGGAGAAATGATGTCATGCTACTTAAAACACCAGGTGTGACAGCCCTTCCCCCTAAAGAAATCTCTCCCGAGATTTAACTGACCATTGCTTATGGAACGTGGATAACTTTCTGGAATAGTCTTCCGTTTCCCAAGTTGGCGTCTCTCATCATCATGACGACTCATAGAACTTTATAACCTCACTAGGCGATTGCGAGTTACTCTTCTTTGCGGTCCAAAAAAACTCGCACGGGTTGCTCCTGAATATTGTGAGGTCTGATGCAGCTTCAACTCCTGAGGTTCTATTCTTCTTCGGTACACAGACACTTCTTAACCTGTTAAACATGAAAAAACTGGAAGATCGAATCTCATACTTCGGGTAACTGAAGTTGATAAGATACTTCTCCCTTTCTTTTCAGATACGATAGGGTCCAACATATCTCGTGCTACTTCCTTTTAAACGCACGACCTTGTACTCCCCTCATGCGGAGTTACTTTTAGGTAACCATATCTCCGCTTCTTAAATCTCCAACGGTCTTCGTCTTTTATCGGCCATAACTTTTCCTGTCGGGATTGTTCTCGCTATGTAAATTTTGATGTAATGATACTGGACCTTTTTCTCGGACTTCTGCAGAAGGCAATTTCCGCAATAATATCTCCTATTCCCTGGTTTCTGATCCACGTTTTACGGCATGTCCACACTTACTCCATATAAAGCTTCAACGGTGCCCATCTTGATACTCTCTTGATGCTATCTTTGTACGAGAATCTGCTAACAGGTAGCCATGAATTTCCATGATCCTTGGAGGATAACACACAAGCTCTGAGCATTCTTCAAGCACTTGATTCCCTCTTTCAGTTTGACCTGCGGTCCTGAGGATGATAACTTGTAACTGTGACATCAACTCAGGCTCCAAACCTATGTAACTGCGCCAAAGTCGCGGTCTGTGAACTGAAGATCCACATCTAAACATCTGTCTTTGTTATTCCATGAAACGCACATCTCTTTGATGTAGCTCATATCTGGCAACCGAGGCGGTCGATATCCGTTGTGACTGAATAAAGTTGAGGCAGATTTGCTCAAACCATCCACTATTACCACAAAGGATCAATTCCCTTTTTTCGAGGTGGGTAATCCAGTTATGAATTCATATACATGATCTTCCCATTGGCATAGACAAGACAATAACGAGTGTGTAACACCGCATTTCATATCACTGCCCTTAAGTCGCTGTGCATACAAGTATCCCACTCAACATAGGCTGCTATCTCTTTCTTCATGCTTGGTCCACCAAAACGAGGTTGTAGGTTCATGATACATCTTACTTTGCTCCCTGGGTGGACGAATAACTTAGATAAGTGAGGCCTCATCTAAGATTTTATCCTTGAGATCTTTGTTTCTTTGGCACACAAACGATCCTGAACCATTAACTTCCTCCTGTTCATCAAACTTAAAAATAAGTTAAAGTATCTTTTAACATCTTTGTTTGATCTGAGCACTCCTTTATCGCTTCTGAGCTCCAAATCTGCTTCTAGCGAGCAACCTAACTTGAATTTGAACAAACTCTAGATGTATCAGGTCAACTTTTCTCTAAAACAACGGCTTGCCACACACACAGTGTATTTCCGACTAAAGCATCTGTCAACCCTTTTGCACTTTCCCTGGTTGATATAACTTGCAAGTCTATAGCTCTTTATCACTCCAGCCATCTGCGCTGCCCTCATGTTCAAACTCAATGATGATTACGATATACTTTAGACTCTTATGATCGGTATAGAGTTTGCCACAATTTCCCAACAAGTAGTGTCTCCAATACCTTTATAGAGCATGCACTACTGCCGCTAATTCCAAATCAAGTGTGTAGGTGTACATTACTCATTGTTGCCTTAACTGTCTTGGGCATACGCTATCACGTCCATCTTGCATTAGCACACACGCCAACCTATCTTGGATGCGTCAAAAACACATCAAAAGGTTTCTCTATATCCGGTTGAGCCAAAACAGGGGCGTGGTCAGCAGTTCTCTTAAATCCGGAAAGTGCTTCACACTCCTCTGTCCAGACAAACTTCACTCCTTTATGTAGCACGATGTCATTGTTTGCAATCTTGGAGAAATCCGGAATGAAACGACGATAGTAACCAGCCAACACTAGAAAACTTCTGACTCCGTGAACGTGTGTGTTGTGCCCTTCCAATCATAACCTCTGTACCTTTCCTGGATCCACGAGATTTCCATCTCCTGATAACACATGTCCAAGATGAACTTTCTCAACCGAACTCACACTTACTGAACTATTAGCATAGCTTATGCTCTCGAAGCCTTGTTAGAACTATCTTAGGTGTTCCGCATGATCTTCTTCGTTCTCCGAATATATCAAGATCATCCAAAAAGACTATCACAAACCGATCCACTCAGGCATAAAACACGGAATTCATTAGATACATAAAGTAGCAGGAGCATTTGTCAACCAACGACATGACAAGATACTCATACAACCCGTACCTATTCGGAAAAACCGTTTTGGGTAATCTTTGGGCGGACTGATCTGATGGTACCGCTGACCTTAAGTCTTATCTTTGGAAAACACCTCTCTCTGCAACTGATCAAAAAGGATATCAATCCGAGGTAGGATACTTATCTGACTGTTACTGCATTCACAAGGTCTGTAATCCACACACGACGACCTCTTTTATCCTTCTTTTCACAAAGAGTGTCGGACATCCCCACTCAGATGAACTTGGTTGAATCAAACCCTTATCCAACAACTCTTTCACTGAACCTTCAGCTCCGCCAACTCATTAGGAGGCATACATACGGTCTTCTGATATAGGTGCTGTTCCAGGTATCAACTCATATTGCAAACTCCACTTCCCTATCTAGGGAGGTAAACCATGTAACTCATCTGTAAACACATCTGGAAACTCACATACTACGGGATTCCTGAAGATCTGCCACTGCACTGCACAACTCATAGCACTGAGATTAAGACGGTCAGAAGAACACTGAAACCTCGTGTTTTCCTCGGGTCCTTTAAAGAAATTATCCTTTCCCGGTATCTAGATCACTTCCCACTTTTCATCCAGTCCATCCGAGGATAACATCCAAGAGATAGACCTGCATGACTACTAGGCTTACTCGATACCGCTTATCTTCCAAACTAAGGTAGCTCCACGCATACCACTTGATAGACAACACATTGCACTAGCTGAGTATATCAGAACCCAAAATCCATTGTCCATTTCTGATTAGCTAGTGCAAATGCTTGACTTACAAAGAATGGGGATACCAGAATCAAACGAACAACTGCAGAGATATTGTTGATAGAGAACTACCAGCTTTTACAGGCCACCCTCTGAGATGCCTTCCAAAGAGTATGATGCCCACGAGCTTGCACTGGATTGATCTTCCTCTTGGGCTAGGACATGTCCTGGACAATGTCCTTCCTTGCCACAGTTTGTAACATGGCCCCTTGACGTAGCTGCCTGTGAAGTTCTGATTTCCAGTTCCCTGCTCTTATACTTGATGATTGACCCTTTGCCATCTTCTGGACCTTGGCTTGCTGCTGATTTCCCTGAAAACGACGCGAGGAGGCTTGAACCGGGCTCCCCGTGCTGCTACATGAAACTGAGGACGATCCTCCACTTGATTTCTGTTCTGCTGTGCTCCTGTACAAAAGTTTTCTGCGGGCTTTAGATGCACTATAGAGATTGTTGTGGTTTTCTTGAGTCAACAGTCACTGACGAAGTCATGAACCGGGTTCTAGAAGAATTTCCCTTGTCTTCAGGACTTTGGACTAGGCCCCTTTTATACAAGCAATCTTCTTTGCGTCTGTATAGACATTACCAGGGGCATAACGAGCAAGATTGTTGAAACATGATGATTCAGCCATTGTTTTGGTACCTGAGTCAAACTCAAAACCTCGTTACTTCATAGCCATTAAACCGAGGAATATAATGACCTCGAAAAGCTGCTGTAAACTGCTCCCAAACTATAGGTTGATTTGCCGGAAAAGCGGTACGGTGATGTGCCCACCATATACCAGCCGGTCCTTGCAACTGATGAGCTGCGTTATTCCACCTTCAGAGACTCTCAGACGGAGCAACCTGAACTTCTGTTCGACAGTGTTGATCCATTCATCTGCTCCAAGGTTCCACTTCTTCCTTAAAGATTGGAGGTCTAGTGTCCAAGAAGTCCTTAAACGTGCTGTACTGATTAACATCTTGACCACCCAGACCTGCAGCCCTGCGGGTATTCTCAGCGATGTTTCGAGATTTGCTTCCATGTTGCGTGCGCATAGCTTCCATGCTACCTGACTTCCCAAAAACTGAGCAAAGAACTGCCTCTGCCGTGTAAGGAGGAGGAGGAGGAGGATGTGGCTTCCCGCCCTGTCCCTCCCACTGCACCACGGCACTGCCGGTTCCACGACGAGTGTTCACCATCTGCATAGCCATCAATAATCGATATGATGCCATATAATAGATCAAAATGCGTAATGACTGCAGTACTGTATTCGAACATAGTTCATACAATAAGGCACATTCACAAGTTGTTCCACACAAATAACATCACAAACAGATTATACGAAAAGCGCTTAAAACTCGCATGGACACGAACGGATAAGCACACGAGAGCCTGGTACTTAAAACGGTTCAAAGGTAGCAACAAGGTTTCTTGACCTACACCATCAAAGGTTCCACAGATCCAACATAACCGATACACAGACCACGACGATAAACATCGAGACCTAAACTCTAACTCTCTCAGCATCTGAACATAACCCTCGACATCATCGGCTCCATCATCTCTCTCTTCTTCGTCTCTTCTTCGTGATTAGCGAAAGCATTCCTCCATCTTCATCACCGCCATCAGCAAGAACAACTCCAACTCCCCATCCATCTCGGTCCACCTGGGAGATGGTTGATGACTGGTTGTGAGACGATGCACTTCCGTGGAGGTTGTTGTTGTAGGCTTCAGTTGTCGCTAACTGCTGCTCCAAGGCCACGATACGAACTCTCATATCCACCTCTTCTTCCCATGCCTGATTCGCTGCTGAAACCTTACCATCGATTCTCCGCGCTCCGATTAGCATGCTTCTCACGCCCTAGCTTGCTCTTGCAGCCTGATGATCTCTTGAGCTGCGACTACATTCCTGCGAACCACCATCCTTCTCTATGGTCATCTGCTTCAGCTCTTCCTGCATCCTTTCCACTTCTTCATCAAACTCGCGCTGAGCTTGCCTTTTCTCATCCTTGACATGGTGATAGGACTCAGTCATACTGCACAAGCTGTGTTGCATGACCGCGTACCCCTTCATTACCGCCAACATGGCACTTGCTGCCGGACCATCACATGCCTGAGCTCACTGGGACTACCCTCAACTGCTTCCCTGCCTGGTTTGCACCCAAACATCCTTGAATGGGTCAGCCCTCGAAACACTCCGGCTAGGCTCGACTGAGGTCTTCTGGAAACCGTTCCATGATGTCCTGGAGAATGAGAAACCTGCGGACTGCGCCCCTTCCCAAGGATCCCTTCCTTTGCTCTCATACATCCAACCAGACCATTCAGATCCCCTCTTCCTGGGCTTCACCACTGCAGTAACATACCCAGGGTGGTGTCTCCAGAGGCTCTTTCGACCAGAAGTAGCGAGGCTCCTTACCATCCGGGTATCCCACGAACGACAGAACCCTCCAAAGCAACGTAGGTGTCCCAAACATATCCAGAAACTGCCTTGCACCTCTCCGACCTAGGTGCCAACGGTGTCTGGAACCCTGCCGCCCGTTGACTTACTTGCGGTTTTCCTTAGTCTGTCCCATCTGATCAGGATTATCATGATAACATAAGCATAGTCTTCCAACTCGAGCAATGAATCCATAAGGGTGGAAAATGCAAAAAGGAAAAAAGCATTATGCCATGATATGTATGTGTAGAAACGTTCTGTACGTCCTTTCCACTACATAAGAACTATGGCGTGGCAAACCACGATACTCTCATACGTTAACTAT
>CM019828.1:108317431-108335592 GCA_009763385.1 Coix lacryma-jobi var. lacryma-jobi | reverse complement strand
TGCAATTCATCATCCTTGGTGCCAATTCTTGGCTTATGAAAAAAATTCTTTAACCAATGTTTTAGCCAATGTGTGGGCCCGGTACATAAGTTACATAATGGGTGTAACCTCCAGCCTCTACACTGACCAGGGATGCAACAGCCATAGGTAGATGGAAAAGTACATAGGTGGAGGGGGGAAACAGAACTACAAAGGCCAGAAACAAAGTCTCCATCAACCTGTTTGCTTATACTACTTACCCCCGCTGCTGCAGCTGCTGCTACAACGAACCCCTGTGCAGCACTGTTCCTTGTGCTGACGCAGCCGGCTGTTCAAAAAGGCCCAAAGCCTCAACTAGCTAGCAGTTATGTCAATGAATCCATGCCCTTTATGGTCTGGAATGTCACTAGCAGGGTAGCAGTTGTAGTTCCCTAGTGTGCAAGTTGGCACCATGTGGTAGCCTCACTATATGCCCCTGTGGGACCTCACTGAGTGATTCAGCCTGTAACCCAAAGAAAAATTGGGCATTAGCTGTCTGGTGTGGGTGGTTGGCCTTTCACTGTTCATCCTGTCATACTGAACAACTTATGTTGTCTTGGCTGAGCCCAAACAAATTTATAGCCATGTGAAGCCATTAGGCCCAAAAGGTCAGGATTTTTCTGGCCCAAATTTGCACAGGCCTAACTGAATCTACAGGCTACATCTGAGTCTAGTTGTTGTTGCTGCCTGCATGTACATATTCTTAGCCAATGTCTCAAAACATGAAAGACCAAGTTGTAGGGCTGAAAGCCACCAGTTTACATGAACACGTCCTGTTACCAGGCTTTTACAGTAAAACTATTGTGGCCTTGTCTGAATTTTATTTTCATTTGATTTGCTCTACTTATTTACAGTTTTTATATGTTGGTTGGTATCAGGCTGTCAGCATAGTTAGTTACACAGATCATAGGCATTATCAGTTTTACCTAGATCACTTGTACAATCAATGGATATATATTCTGGGGTGTTCATTTGTATATTATTGTTATGCTAGACCGGTTAGAACAAATGAACAATCACGAAAAACCGGTGAACATACATCGAATTCATCTATATGTTTCGCTGAAATGGTGCTTGTTCTGTCATAGTGTTGCTTGCATTCCAATTATATTAAGAAATACTGTCTAAGTTATTACGCCCATTGATGCTTGCAGGGGACGGATGATGATGTTGTGAACTGGTCACATGGAAAGGAGCTGTGGAAATTAGCAAGGGATCCTTATGACCACTAGGATCAAAGGGGGAGGTCACTGCAACCTGGAGCTGTACCCGGACTTCATCCGCCACCTATCCAGGTTCATCCGCGAGATGGAGACCATCACAACGAAGATCCGGCTGAAGAAGATCAGGCCCGTCCCTCCCGCCCAGAAAGAAGCCCACCGGCGAACACCGCGACGACGACCACCTTCACCGCTAACTGCTGCTGCCGCATCCAAGTCCGCAAGCCGACCTGCCCCAGCTGCAACATCAGCTGCGGCTGCAGCGGGCTGAGGAACTGCTTCGCATTCCGTTTTTCCAGGTGCTTGCCGCCCTACTACTACTACCTGCTTCAAGTCCAGCTGCGGCGGCAGCGGCTGCTCCTGCTCATGCAGGAGCTGCTTCAAGTGCTGCTGCTGTGGCGACGGGCGTTAATGAATGAATGCCGCCCGCCGCCGATCTTTGCGCGCTTGCGCGTGGTATAGTAAAGACGTTATGGTCCTGGGACTGGGATATCTGCTAACCCTTTAAATGCCGTTAGACTGAAACCTAGATTTGAGTTAGCTGGACGTTGTATTAACAGATAGAGACTCCCCTCTCGCATTTGTGCTTGCTTCGTCTCTGGTGCTACTACCTGTCCTCCGTTGTAGTTGCTTGTCAGATTCGTTCGTCTAATTATTGACATGTATTGCTGTTTGGAGTCTAGAATAATGCTGATTCTTGAATTGATCCTTCTTTCTTCAGCTAGTATCTTTTCTGGTTGTTCCAGTAAGCTCAAGCTCCCATCAGTCCATGTTGATTGCTGATGGTCCGTTGAATTGAACTTCGGTCTAGTTCACCTGCATGCATATTTTTTGATGAAAACTGAAAGATACTCCTTGCATTTGCCAGACGGCTGTCTGTTAGCATCGAGTACCAGGCAATGGAACAGAATGGAATGTTTTTGTGAGGTACTACAATAGTACAGTATAATAGCGTCTACCAGGCAGACACTCAGAACGAATCATTAGTTGTTCTTCCTACCACTGCTTCTGTTCCTATTATTGTCAAAATGGGGCGATACGGTCGGTTACCACACGATCGAAGCAAAGAGATGGACCAGTGCATTGCGGTGCCCCGTATACCAACCTGAGAAATCAATCATGGGGCGGGCCTCGCCTCATGCCTCATGCCTCATGCCTCATGCGTGCAGATTCGGAAACTGGCGCCCATTCATACAGTTCAGTTGCAATTGCATGCATACCACCGCCATGCATGAACAGGAGCCAGCTACTAATGATTCTCTGCTGATTGTGTGCAAGGCCATTGAATTGGATTTTCCTTAGAAAATGTACCGGAGTATTGGAGCTCACGAAATCTGGCACGCATTCATTCAGCTGCCTGCATTCCAGGGTCAGGATCTCTGAATTTCCGGTGGTTCGGTTTACGGAGGATGGATGCACCACAAAGAGGGGTGCCTAGTACTAGTAGCTACCAAGGCGTAGTACTGGTATAGGTGACGTGGCATGGGCCGGGCCGGACCTTTGTGGCCATGTCTGCTGTACGTTGCGTTGGAGTATCTAGTGTGCGGCTGCCCCTGCTGCATGCATGTCTGTCTCTGTATCTGTATGCGGCCAACGGTGAGCAGCTGGGGCGTGGCACAAGCACAAGCTTCCATTCCATGGCCAGCACCCCTGGCCTAGCTAGGACGTACGGCCGGCTATACCAACCTGCTTGCCATGTAGACGTACCTTTCGCCACGCGAATATAGGCTTGCCCTAGTTGGAGCTTCTGCACATGATTGTGCTCGCTTGTGCATGCACACGCAAAACAAAACACCCAGCCAGCCTACTGATCGATTCTCCTCACAACACAAGCACACAAATAAACTCGAGTGTACTGTACGAGCTTGCTTTGGATTCATCAGTTCTCCGGCCAGAGCTGCTGTAGGGTGTGGTGGCCGAGCAATTGGGCCGCCTGTGGCATTGGCGATTGCTGCTGTAAATTGCGATGGCTACGTGTGCGTCCCAGGACAGGAAGGAAGGAAAGCGAGGAAACCATGGCTCACTCACTGACCGTCCATGTCGCAGTACACGCTACAGTGGTGTCCCCGGCAGCAGTAGCTCAAGTGTCCCCAGTACATACACTGCTGGTCCATGTCCATGGCCAATGTGATGTGGGTCCAAGGGCCAGCAGTGGTGATGGGCATCCCCGGTTTGTTTCCTTCCTCCAAATCCCAAGTCATCCCCCAAATTTGATTGACAGTATCTCTTCTTCAATTCCTTTGTGTTTCTATTCTATTTCCTCATGATATCTTTTCTTTCCTCTCGATAGCTAGCTAGGCCATGCATTTCCGGAGGAATATCACAGGGGGGCCGGGTGGGGGGGGACACTGAAACTAATGGTGCTGATTTTGTTTTGCCATATATAAGTATATAAAAAAAACTGAGATCGAGGAAATGAATTGATTTATTTTAATGGCTTCTGTTGGGCATCGTGGCTCCATCAAGTAGCAGCAGCAGCAGCAGCAAGTAGCCATGGCTGTGCTGCTGCCGTGGTGCGTTTTGATGTCCTGCGACCTGGCAGATCTTGTTCTGTTGCGCCGGGCCCGGGCCCTAATGCATGCATATACTAGTAGATTAATTAGACCCCGGTTGGTGCAGGTGATTGCGCGCGGCTAATTATTGGTGAGGGGTTCGTCGTCTCCACTAAATTAGTAGCCGCATCCAGTTGTTTAACACATCTTGATAGGTTTTGCAGGTGTTTAAGAACCGACAGGACTTGACCATATACAGTAAGTAGTTTCTTTTTGGTATGACTTGTGTGTGCAAGAATTAGAATTATGGCGGGTTTTGTACGTTGAACAATCTCTTTTGAAATCCCACACGCCGTTTAAATGGTTTGTTGCCCTCTTTGCTTATTGCTCCAGCCTTTCACCATGCAAGTACCTCTAGTACATCACTATGCCGGTGCTGCATTCGCTAACTGCTTATTATCTGGTTTGTATTTTTCTCTCCTGCCATGTGTCATGTGTCATGTGTGTGTGTATATATGCTTTGCTTGTGCCTCTCAACAAACTGCATACAGTATGCATTATTGAGCCGGATCTTCTAGCTAGGGCATCTGTCCGGTGCATTGCATAGAGTTTGGTGGTAGCTGAGGAGTCCTTCTTGCAAGCTAGGGCGGGGCCCACGGCCACGGAGTTTGTCTGAGGGACGAGTGATGTGCAGTGGCTGTCATGTAGCATTAGCATAGCATCACTGGTACCGGTAGACTGGTAGTGATGATACCGAGATATCTTTTAGAGCGGCAGTACTGGCAAGCAACAACAACAACTCGCTAATGATCTTTCTTTACTTTTTTTTCTTTCGCTGCTTCCATGGAGGTGCATGCTTGTGTGTATTATTGGCCTTGTTTAATCATTCATTCATTCACAGCTTGAGAGGTTTTTCTCATAATGATGTGCGAGCGAGTGTAGTGAAGTGTCTCGAGATGGGTACTTCACTTAGCTCATGATTGAACACCGACGGAATGTCTAAGGGGCATTTTGGCAGAGCTCCACAAACGTATTCTTAGGGAGGATCACTTCCTGGCTGGCTGTTAAACGTGTTTTTCAGTGAGAAGTGAATTTTTAATGATTATGTGAAGTGATTCTCTGAAATGAACTAAGAGGGTGAAGCTGAAAAAATAGCTTCATTTAATTCTGTGAGGTAATTCTCTATCCTGATTTTGAAAGTTTATCCTAAAAAATCAAAGAGAATCACTTTCAACCACAAAATCCTCCAGCAGAAAATCTGAGAGCAAAGCTGGAGAATCAGAGAGCACAACTCTTCCAAACAGGCTCTCAGTAGCTAGCTGTCAGCTCTTTGCTTGTGCCCAGCTAAGACTAACTCCAACAGCATAGCTATTACGTTACCCAAACCATAAATAGGTGTTACAGGTTGCTTTAAGTAAAAAAAAAACTGGGATCCAACAGAAGAGGCAAACCGAAGACTCATTTTGCGGTGGAGGTGAGGCAGAACCTAAAAAAGCGTCTTCTCTCCGCTCTCTCTCCTTGACCGAAATATCTCCCGCACAACTGTGTCCGCGCTTGAGCTCTATGTTTTGGGTCTGCTGTTGGAAACGTAGATGTTTGGGTACCAGATCCTTTTTCTCGACGTCACCCAAACTAGCAAATGCATGTCGTTTTTAGGTGGCCTCTATTGGAGTTAGTCTAAGAGCTCGACATCGGCTGCACTGCTCTGTTTTTAAGGCCAGCTGCAGCTAGCAAGCAGGGGCGAAGCGAAATTTGAATTTTTGAATGTTAGGAGGGTCAAGAGTGCTCAATTTCGAAGTTTATATGAATTTTTAAAAAGATAGTGGAAGTTTCACATTTATAGAGGGGCCTGGGCGCCGGGTAGCTACCTTGTTCACGATCACGGTCTCACGGATAACAATTAACAAATGAATGTTTCCCCCAACAAAGATACTACTCCGGAGTTCTGGACACTGCTGCGCTGACAAATCAGTCAATATGCTTGCAAATACTGTGCTGATCATAATCTAATCAGTTAATGGTTTGTATTGCGCAGTCTGACGGATCTTTGTTTAGCATGCAGTATTTAATCAGTAGCTAGAACTGCAGCACTGGTCAAAAATCTTTGGAGTAATATAGTATATCATTGGTCGTCATTAATTTACAATGAGTATTTCTGCAAGCAAGATACATAAGTACACCCTCCGTATAAAAAAAAATAGATGACGTTTTGGACATCGACACGGTCTTCAAAGTACAACTTTAAATCATTTTATACTAAAAAATATTTATCAAAAGGTGATACATATATATTTTTTATAAAAGTATTTTTCAAGACAAATCCATTAATATGGTTTTTACATTTTTAAACTCAATAACTTAATGTTTGACCGAAACCATGTTCAAAATGTCATATATTTTTCTATACGGAGGGAGTATGCTCGGAGCAGTAACTACAATCTAATCATGATAGTGAATGCATGGTCTGTGTTGCGCATTCTGATCTCTGGTTTCCGGTCGGTTATTTAATTACTACTAGACGATCTATCTAGCATGGTCATTTACAAATGAGCATTTGTGCGCCATGGGATGGTTTTTTGTCCGTGGAAGTGGAAAGCGTGTACTAACTGTAAAGTATAAACATGATGGCGACATAATAGTATGTTCTGATTTCTGAACATTCTGACAGATGCCCTCCATTTGCTAATTTTTCAGTGGTGCAGGACTAGGGAGCTGCTCGAGATTGACATGCACTCAGTCAGAACTCAGAACGCCATGGGGCTAAGGGGTGGTAATGGATGATCACCCTTATTCCTTTTTCACAATCTAATTTGGCCATTTCTAATTTTAGTTCAAAATCATATAATATTACGGCTCGATCCTTATTAAACTCGATTCTTAAATTTGCTAGGCTAAATTAGAGAGCCCTTTACCACCACAGGTGCAAATTGTTCACAGTTTTTTTTTTGATAAGTAAATTGTTCACAGTTGATTATTCTGCACGGACGCCATGCCATTCTGCTCCATGGTATGGGTGTACTTGTGTAGGGGGGGGGGGGGGGCATTGGTAGTCGCTGACATCTGGGCCAGACTCGACGGGGCCCACATGCCAGTGAACACGCACCGCACCTCCTGCACCCGTGGATGGATACGTGTCCATGTTTACACATTCAAAAAAAAACACACACACACACACATTCTCAGGTCTCCAGGTTTGCTATTTTTTATTCAGAGGTACAGAAGCATTATTTTGATTCCGTGGTCTTTGTGATAGTTCTACCCTTTCCCATCATCGTTTAAAGTTTTAACATAAATACTAGTCACTAGATCCGGACACTGTTCCTTTCATTTCCTCCTTCCTGTGCTGTGCACATATACATACTGGGGCCGTGTTCATTCTCGTACAAAACACCACCGGCACATGCCCTTATACATTGGAAATTTGGAATTGTTGTCCTTTACACCTTACCATTTCATCACAAGAAAACAATATGGAACCGCTGTACGTAATATGTACTCCCAGAAAAGAACCGTTGGATGATTACGCTCGTTGGCACTTTCCAGTGTGTGCACTAATGGATACGCATAAGCTCTCCCGTCCTAAAATAAATATCATTATCGTTTGCTGAGAAGTTAACGTTTTTGTAACTTTGACCAATTATAAATTAACAAATATTATTAATATTTGAGACCTTTTATTATGCTTGTTTTGGGTCAAGACCTTTATTATGCTTTGAATTGCTTCGTCTCTTGTTATCTCCCCATATAATAGTCATTTTTACTGATTTTATTCATCGAATGATAAATAGTAATCTCAGTTCGAGTTCAAGTAAGTTTATATTTTCAAATATATTTATATTTTGTTTTGTTAACAGAAAACATGTATGATGAATTGATGATGCGTTATTTGAACCATGGAGTATTTTCGAACTCGATTCGGTATGAATTCAGTGAACTCTGTCAGTCAGATCGAGTCGTATATAGAGTTTGATTTTCGTGTAGTCCCATCATCGTATATAGAATTATCTATCTACCATACTAATGCACCATCATAGATCTATTCTAAGTCCACCCAAAAAAAAAACGTCCCCCGCTGAGATGGTCTTACTAAGTCCACACACGAAATTGTACTCAAAAAACTAACTCCATAAGAATTGATGATCCAGATTTAATTCGTAACTTTCTCTCTCTTTACTCACTCACATCTAACGGACGAGATTAGATATGTACGGTATAATCCCTCATCCCTCACTCACATCTCCACGAATAGGTAAGGATTATTACGGAAGGAGAAAAACAATCGCTCCAAAGATCACGCGCTCCAAAAATCACGTAACAATAAAAACTTCCGCCGTCATCATCGGACTCCCCGTCGTCGGCGTTTGCCTTGAGCAAAAATCACGTAACAATAAAAACTTCCGCCGTCATCACATCGCCGTGCTCGTCAGATACCTCCCCAACCCCGCTGCCGCTGTCAACGCCGCCGAGGTGCTCATCCAGACCACCAGCCTCATGTACACCGTGCCCATGGTCCTCGCCGCTGCGTATCCACCTGGGTAGGCAACCTCGACCTCGATCCCCTCCATCGATCGATCACCCTCAAACATGGATCGGCGAAACGAGAACCGATCGTATTCGTATATATGCCGAGATCTTTACGCGGGGATTTTCTTGCCAATTCTGATTGGGGTTTGGATCGGTTCCATAGATTTCTTTCACCAGGTTCACATATCGCGGTCGCACACAGGACCGTCCGGTCCGGTACCGTGTTTTGTTCGTCAGTCCGCGGCGAGGCCGTGATTTTTCAACTATCATCGTGCAAGCATGCCATGAAACTTTGACTACTTGTACCGAGACTAACGAGAAAATGGCTATTATAGGACTCCAATCGTTATGGCTTCTCTCAAATAGCTTCGATCGTTTGTTTCTTCCAAATAGGACTCCTAACATTGTTTATATGCTTTATTAATGACATTCCAGGCCCTTTTAATTAAATTTGATAAATTAAAATACATGTATTTTCATTAATGATTGTATTGCTCTTCCCTTTGTACAATACACTTAGATGAGAATAGATCGACGTTTTTGTCTTCCCGTACCTGTTCATCGACCCCGCGACTCCATCCCGACGCCGCGACTTCATCCTGACGCCCGCCTGTTCAACTTCACTGCCGCCCCACCTCTACACGCCATGCCTCTCCGGTGCAGGCCAACAACGTGGTGTTCTCGACGCTCAAGGAAAGCGCAGCGATGGGGTACCTGGCGCCAGAGTACACGACGACGGGGCGGTTCACGAACAAGAGCGACATGTATGCATTCGGCGTGGTGGTGCTGCAGGTGCTGTCCGGGCGGCACGCCGTGTCGCCGCACCTCCGGCAGGGCGGCGGCACGGCAGCGGTGGCGAAGTCAGTCGTCCGGCGGTGGGGGCGCCTGGATGACCTCGTGGACCCGTGCCTATGCGGGCGGTTCTCGCGGGCCGAGGCCGCAAAGCTCGCCGGCGTCGCGCTGCTGTGCACCGCCGAGGCTCCCGCGCTGCGCCCCGCCATGGCCACCGTGCTGCAGCAGGTCGGCACCTACATGCGGTGATGTTGAACAGGCGGGCTCGGGATGGAGTCGCGGCGTCGATGAACAGGTATGGGAAGAAAACGTCGATCTATTCTGTGTATCGTACAAAGAGAAGGGCAATACGGTCATTAATAAAAAATACATGTATTTTGATTTACCAAATTTGATTAAAAGGCCTGGAATGTCATTAGAGCATACAAACAATGTTAAGAGTTCTATTTGGGAGAAACAAACGATTGAAGTCCTATTTGGAAGAAGCCACAACGATTGGAGTCCTATAATAGCCATTTTCTCGAGACTGACTTATTAGATACTGTCACAAGAAGTTGTGTTTTCCTATTTTTCTATTTTTTTGTGACGTGGACGAAAACTTCAAAGATAACTTTTTCCGTAGAATCTCTCCTTTCAACGTAGTAAATCAGAATTTTGTACATTTTCCTTTTTTCAGATTCCTCTCTTTGATTTTAACATATCCTGTTCCTGAAGAATGCTTTTTTTACAAGTTTTAGCATGCAATTCAAAGCCATTGCAGAGATTAGTTGTATAGGCGTCACACCTATATACCAGTACTAGCATGTAAAGCTACTCTCTTTTTCTTGTCAAAGTAATACTAAAGCAACAATTTTGTGCATGGTGAGTAATACATGATCTTCTTAATAGTGACAATGATATCCCCGTATGCCAACAATTTTGTGCATGGTGAGTAATACACGATCTTCTTAATAGTGACAATGATATCACCTTATGCCTGACCTTGAGTCCCTTAATTATGATGTTCTTAATAGTGTCCCAAAGTTGGAAAGACACAACATTATAATGATATAATGCAAGTATGAAACTGTCGGGGGAACACCAAAGGGGTACCCCCAATCAACGCAAAACCAATAGGTTAAACCTAGAACACCAATTAATAGCAAAACCTAGCAAGTATAACCTTCTAAAAAGCCAACTCCTCGAGCCCCGGTACATAGGCCTCGAGCCCTCCGCAGCCATACATCGCTCCTCGAGACCCCACGCGGGGACCTCGAGCCTCTCTGGCGCGACAGCAAATCCCTCGAGACGCTCCACGCCTCCCTCGAGCGGCACGGGCACCGGATACCAACCCATACTGCGTATTTAATGCGCTCACCTACTCCGGTCACGTCTTCTGGTGCACGACGACATGCGCCACAGTAAACCGGAGCCACAGTCAAATCTCGCTTTCACCTCAAGCATGGGCAAAAAGGCGCAAGTACAACACTGTTGGGCCGTGCCCTGCACTGTAGCACACTCAAGCCTCATCCCGAGGCCGGGGATCCCGCAATACGCCCGGGCGTTCCGGGACTTGCCCGTACCTGCGGGAGCTCGAGCCCTCCGTAGGCGCTACCTCGAGGCCGGCTCCGCGCCCCTCGAGCCCTAACTGCTTTCACGCTATTGGAGGGCAGGTACCCCAAGACCCGGAGGGACCCCGCCGTGTCCTGTACATACCGGGATGGGTGCTGTATGACTTCCACATCGCCACGCCTCCACGTCCGTGCCCGGGATGGAGGCCACGTATCAAGGACGCCTCAACAGCAACACCCACGTTGGCTACAGTGACTTCGACGAGACAGAGTTCCTACCCTTCGCCATACCGAACGCTGTACATGTCAATCCTATGTAAACCCTGACCTCCTCTTGTTCTATAAAAGGGGACGTCAGGGCCCTTCGCGCGCAAGGGAGGACACACGAATCCACACACAAAAACACGAGTCCGGACTCCGGTCCACGCTCATTGAGCTTGTATTGCCCCTGTACAAGCACTTAGGTGCAAGTAATACGAGAACCTCCTCCCCCGCTGGACGTAGGGCCTTTTTTGCCCGAACCAGGATAAATCCTTGTGTCATCTTGCATCACCATCCAGGAAGAGAACACGCGACCATATTACTAGTTGGTATCATACCCTCGGGGTCGAAACACCGACAGTTGGCGCGCCAGGTAGGGGCCTTCGCGTGTCCGAGCCGATTTCTCGTTGTTTTCTGGATGGCTTCATCCCCTCCTTCGTTCTCGGCTGGTGCCGCCGTCTGGTTCGGGAGCCTCGAGTTCCTGGCCACCGGCAACGGCAACGAGCTGACCCTGCTCTCCACGGAGAGCCTGAGCGGAGGGCGTGTCGCGCCACCCCGCGCGGGGGGCGTGGCGCGTCGCCCGCACCACCACGCGTCGCCACCTCGCGAGCGGCGCCGTCGTCACCATCGACGCCGGGCACGGTTGACGACGATCCACTTCCCCGCGGTCGACGCAGAGTCCCCGAGGGGAAACCTGCCCGGCGCACGGCCGGAGACTTCTAGGGCGCGCGCGCACTCCCCCAGCGAGTTCGCGTTCGTCACGCGCACGGACCGGGAGCCTGGCCAGAGGCCCCCGAGCCGTGCTCCGTCGACACCACCAGGCCTCCTCCCGCACGGGGTGTACCGCGCCCGACGCCAGCGGTTCCCGTTTGGCCTCAACAACCCCGCGGCAGTTCACGCCCCACCGCCTCGGCGAGCTCCGTCAGGACCGGGCGGCCGCAAAGCGGGAGGAGCGTCCGGGCGTACTCCTACGAGCCACCACCGACCTGGAGATCGTCTACCCCCGTGCACGTCGACCGCGGCCTCTCACGAGCCGTCGAGCCACCTCGCCGAGCCACCTTCGGGGAGTGGTACCACGAGCTACAGTCCCGGCACGAGCCAGGGCGGCGCGGCATCAGCAGCTCCGACTCCGATGAGTACGACTACCACGACCCTGACCTCTGGGACCCCACCAGGGAGTGCTTCCAGCTCGAGGGGGTCGTGGACGACGCCGAGGACGACGGCGACGACGACGCCAGGCCGGAGCTCAACCTCGAAGAGCCCGGAAACGTGGCTGCGGCAGGAGGATCGCGCGTTCAGGGGAGGGACGAACCCCCGGCACCGGCTGCACCATCTCAGCACGGCGACGACCGGGCGGCGCAGCTCGCGCAGCTGCGGGAGGCCATCGCCAAGGTTGAGGGGGAGCGACAGCGCCTGTTGCAACTCGAGAAAACTATAGCACAGGACCCGGCACAGCCTCGAGGCGCCGATGTTCGTGGCCGCGCTTGAGATGTCCATCGGCAGATCCTCGAGGACGAGGCACCAGCACGCCCCGAGGTGCGTTTCCCGCGAGCCGGGCAGAACATGGTGGCGGCGGCCATGTTGCTCCGTGATCTACCCGCCGTCTCCAACCCTGACGCCAGGCGCATGCTTGGGGAAATGAAGAACCTCCTCGAGACAGCCGCTGTACAGCAGGCGGAGAGCTCAGCCTCGCGGCGGCGCGGGGCGGCCTCGGGGAAAACAGCAGACACGCCCCGCAACGAGCGCGAGATGTCCGTCCACCAGCCGGACGCCTCTCGAGCTAGGCCAGTCTGGGAATGGATCGTCGACAACCGGCCGCCTCGAGACCCCAACGACGCCCGCAACGACATCAAACCGCCGGCGCAAGGACAAGGGGGCCCAAGAGCGTGGCTATAGCGCCCATCGAGGGGGCGCTATGACAGTGACGAGGACCGGCAAGTCCTCGAGCCCCCGGGCCCCAGAGTCTTCAGCCGGGCCATCCGCAGCTCAACCCTCCCCGACCGCTTCCGACCACCGACCAACATCGTGAAGTATGACGGGGAGGTCGAGCCCAAGCTCTGGCTCTCGGACTTCCGCCTAGGCTGCCAACTGGGCGGAGCGAAGAACGACGACCGTGTGATCATACGCCAACTCCCACTTTACCTCTCGGACACCGCCCGCCGGTGGCTCAAGGGGCTCCCGCCGGATCGGATCGACGACTGGGCCGACCTAGTCAGGGTCTTCGACGGGAATTTCAAGGAAACTTGCGTGCGCCCAGGCAACCCCTGGGATCTACGGCGTTGCAGGCTGGCGGCGGACGAGCCCCTCCGCGACTTTGCTCAGCGGTTCTCGAAGCAGCGCCTCGAGCTCCCCCACGTGCGTGTTGAGGACGTCATCTCAGCGTTCCTCACGGGCACGACAAGCCAAGAGCTAGTTCATGAGCTAGGACGCTACCGTCCCAGGACGGTCGAGGACCTGATGGATCGTGTCACCAGCATTGCCTCAGGCGACGAGGCAGTGGGGACCTTCTTTGGCCGCTCCACGGACAAAGGCAAGGCGGTGACCGCGCCAGAGGGCTCGAACAAGGGCGACGACGCCAAGAACCGCAACAACAACAACAAAAAGAAGAAGAACAAAAGCAAAGGCCAGAAGGCGAAGCGTGACGCCGACGACGACAACGATGAAGAAGTGCTCATGGGCGCCCTCGACCATAAGAAACCTCGAGGCCCCCTTGACGGGGCTATTTTCGACCAGATGCTCGAGGACCCCTGCCCTTATCACAAGGGCCTCGTAAATCATAAGCTAAAAGACTGCCGACTGTTGAAGGGGTTCTACTCCAAGCTCGGCGACAAGAAGGAAGACGCGCCTAAGGGCAAGGACAACAATCGACGCGATGACGGGGAAGGCGGGTTTTCCCCCCGGTGACGTGACTGCTTCATGATCTACGGTGGGCCCAACCGTCGGGCTCTCGGCTCAACAGAGAAAGAAGAAGCGCCAGGAGATCTTTGCACTCCGCCACGAAGCACCCCGGTACCTCGACTGGTCTGATGTGCCGATCACGTTCGACTGTGACGACCATCCGGATCATGTCGTAAATCTGGGAGCGTACCCTCTTGTCGTCGACCCCGTCATCATCGATGTACGGTTCTCCAAGGTGTTGATGGATGGGGGGTCGAGCCTCAACATCATATACCTCGAGACCCTCGACCTCCTGGGGATTTCGAGGGACCAGCTCCGACCCAGCGTTGGGGGGGTTCCACGGAGTCGTACCTGGGAAGAAGGCACACCCCCTCGGGCGCATCGACCTGCCTATCTGCTTTGGCACGCCGGCCAACTTCCGCCGGGAGACGCTCACCTTCGAGGTGGTCGGGTTCCAAGGGACCTACCACGCAATCATCAGCAGGCCCGGCTATGCAAAGTTCATGGCGGTCCCCAACTACACGTACTTGTAGCTCAAAATGTCGGGGCCAAAAGGGGTCATCACCGTCGACACCTCCTACGAGCACGCGTACCACTGCGACGTGGAGTGCGTCGAGCGTGGGGAGGCAAACGTCCAACTCAACTCGCTCGAGGCCCTAGCCGCCCTGGCCACGAGGAGGCCCTGAAGCAAAGCGCCACGCTGGCACCTTCGAGCCGGCGGAGCACACCAAGCAGATACCGTCGACCCGACCTCGACCAATGGCCAAAAAGCTTTGACCCATCAATGCCAACCTCGAGCCTAAATAGGAAGCAGTGCTCGTCGACTTTCTCGCGCGAACATCGACATGTTTGCGTGGGGCCCCTCGGACATGCCGGGCATACGAGGGAAGTCGCCGAGCACGCCTTGGAGATCCAGGCCGGGTCCAGACCGTGAAGCAACGCCTGCGCCGCTTTGACGAGGAGACGGCAGGGCTCATCGGCGAGGAGGTGCACAAGTTTTTCGGCCCCGCGGGTTTCATCAAAGGAGATTACACGAGAAGTGCTGGTTCTAACCTGCCCTGCGTTTATAGCTTAGCGAAATAACGAATGGAAAGTGCGGCATGTGTGTAGACTACACCTGTGTTGTAACCAAAGCATGTCAAAAGTCGGTTCCATCTCTACCTAGACATAGTGACTATTTGATTGCAATTCCATGGCGGGTGTGTGACTAGTGAGTACTTTCGTTTCTCGACGTATTTTCGCTCCCAACCAGCTTAGGATGGACAGAATCGACTGCATGGGCTCGCCCTCTACCTATTTTGTAGACAGCTTTGGTAGATGCTACCCTTGCTACGTACAATGCACTTCGGCACTTCTGAAACGCCGGTTGCAACGTACCATATAGTTGATGCCCATATCTTCGTGCGAACACTAGGCAAATTGACCGTCGAGGCGCTCACTGTTAGATGTACAATCCATGTCGTTTAAACAACCAGAAAGTACCGGTGAACCTCTCAGCGATCTCGAGACCATCGTTCGAGTTGCTCTCGGGCCAAGAACGGATGTTGAAAGATCAACCCCAGAGAAATGGCTGTCTTTGGTGTGCCTGAAGGAATGCTACGTTGGCACATTGTCCCTCCCCCATCGCACGGCGGGATTCGAGGCCAACCCACGAAAAAATTCGTCAGCAGCACGAGGATGGGGCCCAATTCGAGACCCTCAAGGATGTACAGAAAAGTGACAGGTGCTTGGTCTAGCGCTCTCTAGCAGATTCATCTCGAGGTCTAGGTCGGTAAAAGCGCTTACCCTTCTCTACAGACGCTGCTGAGAAGAGACGGCTACGCTTTGCCTGTGAGACTGTCGAAGCCGAGGAGGCCATTAGAACCAAGTGACAGGTTGGTTGCTGCGCTTCCACGCCCGTCAATTCTCGTGCCAGCCGCGACCCGGCCCCACAGCGGTGACGATCTATTCCGAGGCCTCTCCTCCTTCTTGTGGCACGCTCAACCCAATCTAAGGTGGTCAGTGCAGTATATGCAGATCGAGCCCCAGTCGAGAGGCGCAGTCAGCGAGGGTATGCGTTGCCGGTCAACGGCCCCCGATGTATACACCCGTGGAGGGGCTTCATCCGCGGTCACCACAGATCCGGTACCCGCCATCCGAAGTGTCGCTACGGCATCATCATCATTCGAGACGCAAGCTGCACCCAGCAATACTTCCTCGCTCATCTCCGAAACTGGTTCGGTGTTTCATTCACTCCCCTTCCGGCGAGATCATCAACAATCAGGGAGTGCTCCAGGACTTGTCGTCATCTGTCGCCTACAGTGGTTCAGCCGATTGCCCAATGGGGGATTGGCCCTCACCGTTACGCCCACCGCGTGAAAAAAAGAATAAAAGCCATCAAGTCCACAGAGTTGGCAGACTTCGTTGCTGAGTGGACCCGACACCCAGCTCCCGCCGACACAAATCCAAGCCGAGCTCTGGACCATGTACTTCGACGGATCCCTCATGAAGAGGGGGGCAGGCGCAAGCTTCTTCATCTCACCCCTCGAGTCCACATGCGCTACCCTGCTACGCTTACATTCCCCGCCTCCAACAACGTCGCTGAGTACGAGGCCCTGTCAACGGAGGCTGCGCATCGCCCCTCGAGCTCGGGTCGACGCCTCGATGTTCGAGGGGACTGCAGCTCGTCATCAACCAGGTTATGAAGGCTTCAAGCTGCATCGATCCCAAGATGGAGGCATACTGCGGGGAGGTGCGCAAGCTAGAAGATAAGTTCTACGGACCTCGAGTAACCACATAGCTCAAAAGTAAATCGAAAACCCGGCCGAAGACGAGCTGGCAAGATTGGCTCACGCACGGCACGTTCCACCAGACGTCTTCTCGAGAGGGACGTTTCGAGCCATCCGTCAAAATCGGCTCGGGGGGCTGGGCCCCTCGACGCCACACCTCGGACAGACGCGGGGGCTCGACCGTTAACGCCACCCCTCGAGAAGGACACCTCGGCATCCGATGAGGCAATGCAGATCTGACACGCCCGCCTCTTCTTCATCACGACCCTCGACTGAGCGACGCCCTTCCTCGACTACCTGATGCAAGGCGTGCTACCAGAAGACAAGACGGAGGCCCGACGCATCGCTCGAAGGGCAAGACCTACGTCATCTAGGCAACGAAGAGAGCTGTACCGTCGAAGCCCATCGGGAATCCTTCAACGCTGCATCCCCCCCTCGAGGAGGGACGCAGGCTCTCAGACATGCAATCGGGGGGCTTGCGGCCCATACGCATCGCCATCGGGGCCATCGGACGCTGCCCCAGCGTCCCGATGCTCCGATGAGCACCACGTGTCCTTCTGCTATGAATTCAGCCCGTTAGATCCCAACGGTCACATTCTTTCTCGCGCTGGTTAAAGTGGCATCGAACGTGCCGATGCCTAGCATCGGACGCTCCGATGCCTCTGCTCAATTCAGCTCTTTTCTGCGCCACATCGGACGCACCGGCACAGTTACATCGGACGCTCAACCCCAGCGTTCGATGGCACAACAGAAAGGTTCCAGAGAGGACTAGAACGCATTGGATGCACCGATGGTCCTGCATCGGATGCAGGCCAGCGTCCGATGCTCCCTGGACAACACGATCGTGCCACGTCATGACCATCGGACTTTGCAACAGTGTTTTGCCTGCGTCCGTTGCCAGCGTTCGATGCTACTTCGACTTCTGACAGCAGTTAGGGTTTACCATCGGACACTCGGCCAGCGTTCGATGCCAGCGACGCCAGCGTCCGATGCCCCTAACTTGACAACTTTTCATTTCTAACTTTTACCCTTGCTCCCATGTGCCAACACCAAAGTGTTTCACCACTTGTGCACGTGTGTTAGCATTTTTTAAAGCAATTACCAAGGGTTTAGTTAGTCACTCACTAGGTCTATAGAATCGATATGTTAGAGAACACCTAGTGGCACTTGAACACCGCATAAGCCGTGAATAATCTCCTCTTAATAGTACGGCTATGTATCCTAAATGTGATCACACTCGCTAAGTGTCTTGACCACTAGAACAAAGAGCCCTATAGGTTATACCTTTGCCTTCGGGCCTCTTTGCTCCATCTCTTCTCTTCTTCACTTAACCAATGGTAGAGCACTTGATCTCTTGGGTGCTTGTGGCCATCACCATCCTCCATGGTTGCCACCTTGCTAGCTCCACCACTTGGCTTGGTCATAATCCTTTCTTATAAGCTACACACATGCTTAGCAATAGGATTAGACCAAATAGGTTTCATTAATTAGCCAAAACCAAACTAGGGCTTTCAGCCCCGCGAAAAGCCATCAAGTCACAAGCGTTGGCAGACTTCGTTGCTGAGTGGACCGACACCCAGCTCCCGCCGGCACAAATCCAAGCCGAGCTCTGGACCATGTACTTCGACGGATCCCTCA
>CM019828.1:108278230-108316931 GCA_009763385.1 Coix lacryma-jobi var. lacryma-jobi | reverse complement strand
CCGTTCCAACTTAGAGCGTCATACAAGTGATCATCTGGGTGGCTGCATTGGGTCGTCTTTATAAAACCAATACTCGGTGCCCAGACTTTTAAGGACATGGTCATTAAGGAAGCCCGCGATGGTGCTCTTGAATTGCTTTGAGGAGGACCTTAGCAATCACCTGGTTCTTCAACCAGGCTCCTTCAATTTGATTATTAAAATAAAAAGAAAGTATTAACATAATAATTATTTATGAATAGCAACTCAAAAAATAAATAAATTTATTGACATGTTACTACTTGCTGACTCTGTAAAGGGAGTTCTTTTTCATAACACCGTCAGGAACTCGCAAACATGAGTACCCAAATAAATTTGTTTCCCGTGCTGCCCCCCAGTAGAACCACGGTACAATATATGTAAAAAGAGTACTCTCGGTGAGCGTGCGTCTGCTGAGTGATGCTAATAAGGTTAAGAAAGAGGCAGGGAGGTATACTCTACAACTTACATTTAGGACTAGAGGATCAGGAAAGTTGCGCTTTTCAGATCCGGACGGTGTTTCTGAACAAACCAAGTCCAAACCCTTCACAATAATTGGAACGTTAATTAACTATTGCAGAGTTAAAGAGCTATAGCAAGAATCAATATTTAAAGATCACATTACCCTCGGATAATATTAATCATATCTTGGTAATCTTCTTGTGGTTTTCCTCAGAGAGTCATAGATTAGCAAACGACTCTCGTGGAGATCGATCACCATTAGAATCCAGTGAAAACTGCATTTATGTTTATATAGTCAACACATATATATATCTTTATGTCAAACCTATAATAAAATGTGCATATGATAACAAAACTCACCTAAAGTTGTAGGGGAATAGTATATATCTTTTGTCCCTTTGGTTTACCAAGAACCTCCGCAAATTACTCTCTGTTTGAGTTTTCCATGCATCCGAGTGAGTATTGCTTGGGTGCTTGAAGACGATATATGGATCGATGTGAAAACCAATCTCCTTGTCATTTTTATGCCTTAGTTGTCTCATCATGTTTCTGCACATGTTTACAAACGCTTGCTAGCAGTGTGAGGATAATTACTTATACATATACATAAGCTAAAGTGAGATTATTAAAGGAAACAATCACTTACAGGCAAAAGCAGCTGACGAGAGATTTGTCGAGAGCGTCCATGTGGCAGAGCTGATGTAACTCATTAAACTGAACATATATGATGTCATCACCACGGAAGTAATCATGGTCTCTAATTCTGACGCAAATGTAGTCATCAGCTTTTCTGCCACACACGCCGTAAGGTACCACTGATTTAGCAAGTGCATCTGTGTACCAAGATCCCTCAGGGCCGCTGGGTTGTATAGACTTTGGCCATATACATATGCCCTCTTCCATTTATCAACTTCTGGAGCACTTTTGATGCCTGCTTCTCCGAGTATGTTTTCCACATTCAAACCAGTTTCCTCAAAAAATGCGAGCAGTTGCGCAGGATCAACGTCTCCATATGCTCGTTGTATGATTTCCATGTTTGTACCGTATTCATTATCAACAACTAGATCTGGCACTGATTGCTTCTCTTGTTCCCCGAGCTGTGGGACACCCTTTCCTGCTCTCTTCTTTGCCTTCTTGGCCTCCTCAAGTGATTGCTAAGTGTGCGATCATAGTCTGATTTTGGCGAAGCCTTACGGGCAGCACGTACCTTTTTTTGGTGAGCGTCCACAGTTTGCCTTAGTTTTTCAGGACGAACAAAAAGGTACGGCTTCTCCGGGTTTCGCTTTGCTCGACCACTAGCAATGGCAGCTTCGAAGAACTTGTTACAGTCTTTTTGCACTGCAGCGTCAGTCTCCTCCTCGGTCATGTCATATGCAAGTTTTGTCATCTTGGGAGCTGATTTTCTCACAGGTGCTTTCTTCTTCGGAGGTGGTGGGGCTGACGCCTTTGTTTGTGTGACAGGCCTCTTCTTTGTTGGCGGTGGAGGTGTTGGAACCCGCCGTGGAGATGGGGCAGGTGGCGGTGTCGGAGCCCGCTTTGGAGGAGATGGTTGGGTCCGGTTGGCGGTGGTTGGATCTCGTCGTGGAGGAGATGGGGCCGGTGGCGGCGTTGGATCACGCCGTGGGGGAGATGGGGCCGGTGGCGGTGTTGGATCCCGTCGTGGAGGAGATGGGGCCGGTGGCGGTGATGGATCCCGTCGTATTTGATCTTGATCATCATCGTCCGCAACACTGTGATCATGTGGTGAATGTAGAATTGGACTTAGGTTGGGGGATGTCCTGCTGCGAAAACAACATGGTATGAGTATCCATTTATACTATTAGCTCACCAATACTATTAAGTTTCATTCACTAATTTCATACACACCTAGGGATAGGTTGTTGAGGAGGAGGAGGTGATACGCCAGGAATTATGATATAGCGCTTGCGCCAACATATGAATGTCTTCTCCGCTTCTCCTAATGTATTCTCGCCATCACCTCCTTTAATGTCAAGTTCGACATTCTCGTAACCTTTTACCACCCTGTCCACCGAGACGCTAGCATATCCAGGAGGTATTATTGCTCCATGACTTCTTGTGTCTTCGTAGGATCGATAGGAGATACAACACCTATAGCCACCATGACTGTGGTATTCCCCTGTGGAATGTGCAGTTCACATGTCGTGAGAGGCTCGGTGATGTCGTCCACAGGAAAGCGCAGTGCTGCGTCTGAGACCTCTGTGGAAGCGCAACTGCTTTTCATTTGCTCAGGGGGGCTGATATTGACTCCCGGCTCTGATGCAGATTGCCTTTGCATTGCTAACTGCACTTGCCTTTTTATTTCCTCGTTCATTCTGCCTTCAAGTGCTTTTTCTCGCTCAACTGCTCAAGAGCCGCGGCCTGTGACTGAATAACCATTTCTTCTAACCGGCGCATGCGCTGTTTTTGTGCCTCCTCCTCCTTCTTTCTCGCGCGGCTTCTATAGGTCTCTTTGTCCTGAGGGAAGGCATGTACCCATGACAGCTCCCCAATAGCCTCTGGTTCTCCCACCATGTTCAAGATTCTCCAGGGCGTATGTCAGCTCGTCCTTGTCTCTGTTCGGCTGCCACCTGCCACTGGCAGCCATTTCTCTAGCATAAACAAATCTTTCTGCTGCTCTTTGGAGTTTTTCGCCATAGTGTACCCTTCCTGTTTGTTGGTCCAGGCTTCCTCCATGACCAAAAAACCAATACTTGGCGCGCTCAGGCCAGTTTATCGATTCTGGTTCAATGCCCTTGGCTTGCAACTCTCGTTCCATTCTTTCCCATTTAGGATGGCACTCTTATAGCCACCTGATCCCAAGTGATGGTGGTATTGTTTTTGTCGGGCATTCTGCTGGTCCTTCTGATCCGTGCCTCACTCTCTTCTGATTTCTTGAATTCTACAAACTCATCCCAAAATGGCCTCAACTTGACGTAGGCCTTAGTGTTGAAATCCGGAGTTTGGTCCTTCTGATAAATTTGTTGTATAAGTTCTTCTTCCAGCCCTGGAATAGTGTTGCCATTTTCTTCATAGCCCAGTCCCGAACTCTGGCCTTCAAATTTATATCTTCTGTTTCAAGTGTGAAATGTGCAAGGACCCTCTTGCCAAACCAGTTCCTTATCAAGATCAGAGACAAAACTTATATCAGGAGCACTTGCCTTTTTTCTTCCATTCACGAGCACTGATCGGGATCTTATCCCTTACAAGGCACCCACAGTGGGCAACAAATCTTTGTGCATGTTCTCCAAGTACTTGGCCTGTTTCCTCGTTGAATTCTGAGATAATGTACCGGCCCTCCAACGGCTTCTTCGGACCTCGTACGGTCCTACTCTTCCCGGTAGTCGTTGTCGATCCGGAGGGCTACATATGTAGGAACAGTAGATTATAAATACATTTATAAATAATTTAGAATTTCATGTGCACATAGAGATTATTGTAGGTATATACCTCGCCAGTATTTTCTTGCATTTATTTCTTCATAATCGGCAAAGTATTGACTGCCGTCATCTACTTCTTGATTATTGTTATCATCACCTGCTAAATTTTGATTAGCGCCGCTGTTGATTAATTCGTACATTTCCTCCTCCATGTTGTCAACTGGGTCGGCCATTTCTGCGAATGACATGGAGGATAATAAACACCATATTTTTGCAACTAACGTGCATAGGGTTCGGGTGGTTTGGGTTTTCGGGGTTTAGGGTTTACGGTTTTGGGGTGTGGGGTTTAGGGTTTGGGTTTGGGGTTAGTGTTTGGGGTTTCGGGTTTGGGTTTAGGGTTTAGGGGTTAGGGTTTAGGGGTTAGGGTTTGGGTTTGGGGTTGTGTTTCGGGTTAGTGTTTAGGGTTTCGTGTTGTGTTTCGGGTTTTGGTGGTTTAGGGTTAGGGGTTTGGGGTTGAGGGTTTGGGGTTTGGTTTGGTTGAGGGTTTGTTTTGGGTTTAGGGTCTAGGGGTTTGGGTTTCGGGTTTTAGGGTTTCAAGGGTTTGGGGTTTAGGGTTTGGGGTTTAGTGTTTGGGGTTTCGTTGTTTTTGGGTTTCGGGGTGTTTGGTGTTAGGGTTAGGGTTTGGGTGAGGGTTTAGTGTTAGGTTTCGTGTTGGGGTTTTCGGGATGTGATTTAGGTAGGGTTTGGGTTTTTAGGGTTGGGGTTAGGGTTTTGGGGTTTCGTGTTTGGGTTTCGGGGTTGGGGTTGTGTTTAGGGTTAGGGGTTTGGGGTTTGGGTTGGGGTTAGGGTTTCGGGTTTTCGGTTTCGGTTTAGGGTTTAGTGTTTAGGGTTTAGGTGGGTTTGGGGTGTAGGTTTTGACAACATTAAAAATAACATATATCCATGAAGACTATATTCGTAAAATAACACTACCGACATGATCGAAAAGTCATATCCAAGTGATTATTCTATAAACATATCCAAGTGATTATTCCATAAACATATCCAAGTGATTATTTCATAAACATATATATGACCGATATAAATAAATGTTACATATCTAAACCAAATTATCTAAGTGATTATTCCTCCTCCATCTAACACATGCAAAGGACACACCGTTGATGAGAGGACGACGACGGACGACGGCGAGGATGATGTCGCGGTGAGGACGACAACAGACGACGCCGAAGATCACGTTGCGGTGAGGATCACACGGTGAGGATGACGGCGGACGGCGCGGTCAACGCGACCAATCTCTTTATCTACATGTGTGTAAACATAATATTTTGTTAGGGTAAAAACTATTTTCTATTTTCAATTCATATGGATTTCTATTTTCCTTTTCCTATTACACACACAGTGCACACACACTTTAATTACACACTACACACGCACACGCACAAACACTTCACACACACACGCACGCGCGGTGGCACTCCTCACCGGCAGCGCGAGGACGGAGGCACACGGCCGGAGCGGCCGCGAGACGACGGCGAGGACGAGACACGACGGCACAAGGGGAGCAACGGCCGGCGGCGAATGGCGAGGATGTCACGACGGGGCACCTTTAGTCGCGGTGAGGATGGCGGCGACGGACTACATGTGTAAAAACATACTATTTTGTTAGGGTAAAAAACATTTTCTATACATATTTTCTATAAATATATATTCATTTTTCTATGAACATATATAATTGTCCAAAGGAACACATGATTCATTCTTTTTTCTTTTTCTTTTTCTTTTTCTATCCACTGCACACACACACACACGGCGAGCAGACCGGCCGGCGAGCACCACCACGGCGAGCAGACCGGCCGGCGAGCACACGCACACACAACACACGCACACACCGGCGAGCATCACCACGGCGAGGGACGACGGCGCGCGGCGAACGGCGAGCACCACGACGAGGGACGACGGCGCCGGCGAGCACCACGGCGAGCAGACCGGCCGGCGAGCACACGCACACACAACACACGCACACTCCGGCGAGCACCACCACTGCGAGGACGACGGCGCGCGGCGAACGGCGAGCACCCACGACGAGGACGACGGCGCCGGCGAGCACCACGGCGAGGACGGCAGCGGCCGCGCGCGCGGCGAAACGTCGAGGACGAGTCGCGCGGCGGCGCGCCCGCGCGAGAGGAGACGCGGCGATGGCCGAGATCGACGGAGGAGGAGGGCGGCGCGGGAGAGGACGACGGGGAGGCGGACGTCGGCGAGAGAGCTCGAGGAGGACGACGGAGGGAGGAGGCGGCGGCGTGGGAGGCGGCGGCTCGGGCGTCTGACGTCGATCTGAGGAAGGAGGGGCACTGTGTCCTATATAGGCGGGGAGGCTTAGTCCCGGGCCGTGGCACCGCCCGGGACTAAAACACCTTTAGTCCCGGGGCGTAATCCCACCCGGGACTAAAGGGGGTGACTTTTAGTCCCGGGTGGTATTACGGCCCGGGACTAACACCTTTAGTCCCGGGGCGTAAGCCCACCCGGGACTAAAGGGGGTGACTTTTAGTCCCGGGTGGTGTTACGACCCGGGACTAAAGGTTCCTTCAGTCCCGGGTGGTGCTACGGCCCGGGACTAAAGGGTCTTCTCCCGCCTTTATTTTTGGGTTTTCTGTGTTTTGGGTTTTGAATTAGGTTTTGGGTATATTAATATGTTGTAATACTTGTTATTTGCATAGTAAATTCAATATTTGGCATAAAATTACTTAAAAATAACATTTGTGTTTCCTTTTACCTTATTGTATAGTAGAAAATTTTGTAACATAAATTCTTTTCTTTTCTTATAATAACAAATATAAATGTAAAGAAAAATTTATATTTTGTTAATGCAAAAATAAAATGTTAAATTTAAATATCTGAAACAACCGGTGCTCGATAGGAAAATATTTTTTGTATTATATGAACGTTAAATTTGGGTTGTTTATCTTTTATTGTCCAAATAAGTTGGCACGGGTGAGGAAACCAATAAGTTTGTGTTTTTTCGGAGATGGTTTGCTACTTTTTTCCGGTTTAACTGAATTACCGCACACTTGCACCCAATAATTATAGGTTCAATTGGGCCTACCAACAAAATAATCCAGAATTGAGCCAAACTTTACCAACTTTATCTCATTCGACATAGAAAAAATGTAATAATTAAAATAATGATCAGAAAAATCTAACACCACTTGTGGGGCATCAAGTTGGGCTCATATGCTTGCCAAAAATAAATCAAGTCATTTCGACAACGACATCAACGAACCATGACTATGCATAATCATTATTAGCTGTAATATATAATATTAGTTAAAACATCACTATATATATATCAAGCGGGTACACTGGTGATCTTTTCTTGACGTATGTTCCTTGGTCATGATCATGTCGTAACCATGGAGTCTCCTCAGCATTTAGCAGGATGCTTGGGTCTTTGGTAACACTGAAGGGCGGTATTCGGTCATCCCTTTCATAATCTTCTGACATGTCTGACTTGTCCTCAATTCCCACGATGTTTCTTTTTCCTGAAAGAACTATGTGGCGTTTTGGCTCTTTGGTTAATTTATCATCATTTTTCCCTCTCTTGGGTTTTGTAGACATGTCTTTCACGTAGAACACTTGAGTCACATCAGCAGCAAGGACGAATGGTTCACCTTTGTATCCAATATTGTTGAGATCCACTGTTGTCATTCCATACTCCTTGTCAACTGTTACTCCGGCTCCGGTCGCCTTGACCCATTGGCATCGGAACAAAGGGACTTTAAAATCAGGTGCGTAGTCTAGTTCCCAAATCTCCTCTATGCGGCCATAATATGTTTGCCTCTTCCCAGATGGGTCTGTGGCATCTACGCGAACACCACTGTTTTGGTTCGTGCTCCTTTGATCTTGGGCCATGGTGTAAAATGTGTTTCCATTGATCTCATACCCTTTGTACGTGAGGATGTGCCATGACGGTTGCCTAGCCAACAAATATAGTTGCTCATCAATATTGTTATTACCCAGACATTCCTTTCGCAACCAAGTGCTAAAAGTATTCATGTGCTCACGTGTTATCCAAACTTCATTCTTCTCTGGAAATTGGGATCGTAGGAACTCCTTGTGTACATCGATATATGGATCCACCACGGCTGAGTTTTGAAGAACTGTGTAGTGCGCTTTATTGAAATAATCATTCCCCGTACCGATATATGTTTTCTTCCCTAGTATCCCCTTTCCACATAGCCTCCCCTCGTGCCGCGATTCAGGAACACCAATCGGGTCAAGGTCAGGAATGAAGTCAACACAGAACTCAATGACCTCCTCTGTCCCGTAGCCCTTGGCGATGCTTCCTTCTGGCCGAGCACGTTGGCGAACATATTTTTCAGTACTCCCATGAACCTCTCAAAGGGGAACATGTTGTGTAGGAACACAGGACCGAGAATATGAATCTCCTTGACCAGGTGAACTAGGAGGTGTGTCATGATATTAAAGAAGGATGGAGGAAACACCAACTCAAAGCTCACAAGACATTGAACCACATCATTCTGTAGAGTAGCCAGTTCTAGTGGATTAATTGCCTTCTGAGAAATTGCATTGAGGAATGCACAGAGCTTCACAGTGGCAAGACGTACATGTGGAGGTAGAATTCCTCTTAAAGCAACCGGAAGCAATTGCGTCATAAGCACGTGGCAGTCATGCGACTTTAAGTTTAGGAATTTCTTCTCTTGCATATTTATTATTCCCTTTATATTGGAGGAGAATCCAGATGGGACCTTGATGCTGTTTAGGCATTCAAACATGATTTCCTTCTCTTCATTGCTAAGAGTGTAGCTAGCAGGTCTTAAGTAATGGCGTCCATCATCTGTCTTCTCTGGATGTAGGTTGTCTCGTTCTTTCATGCGCTGCAACTCTTGTCGTGCTTCAAGTGTATCCTTAGACTTCCCGTACACACCCATGAATCCTAGAAGGTTGACACAAAGATTCTTTGTCAGGTGCATCACGTCGATCGCGTGGCGGACCTCTAGTACATGCCAATAGGGTAGCTCCCAAAATATTGACTTCTTCTTCCACATGGGTGCGTGTCCCATAGCGTCTTTCGGAACAGGTTCACTGCCCGTCCCCTTTCCAAAGACTACTTTCACATCCTTAATCATCTCAAGTACATCTTCCCCAGTTCTGTTGCGAGGCTTGCTCCGGTGGTCTGTCTCACCTTTAAAATGCTTGCCTTTCTTTCTAACCTGGTGATTCATCGAAAGAAATCGACGATGCCCAAGATACACTACCTTTCTACATTTTTTCAAATATACACTATCCATGTCATCAAAACAATGTGTGCATGCATTATATCCCTTGTTTGACTGTCCTGAAAGATTACTTAGAGCAGGCCAATCATTGATTGTTACGAACAACAATGCTCGCAGGTCAAAGTGTTCCTGTTTGTAATCATCCCACACACGTACACCTGATTTACTCCATAAAAGTAGGAGTTCCTCAACTAATGGCCTCAGGTAGACATCGATATCGTTGCCAGGCTGCCTCGGGCCTTGGATGAGCACGGGCATCATAATGAACTTCCGCTTCAAGCATAACCACGGAGGAAGGTTGTACATACATAGAGTAACAGGCCACGTGCTATGACTACTGCTCTGTTCCCCAAAAGGATTCATCCCGTCCGTACTTAAACCAAACCTTAAGTTTCTAGCATCTTTTGCTAATTCTGGGAATTCTCTGTCTATTGCTCTCCACTGGGACCCATCTGCAGGGTGTCTCAACATGTTGTCTACCTTACGGTCTTCTTTGTGCCATCGCACCAACTTTGCATGGTCCTTGTTTCTGAACAGACGTTTCAGGCGTGGTATTATAGGAGCGTACCACATAACCTTGGCCGGGATTTTCTTCCGGGGACGTTCTTCACCCTCAACATCGCCAGGGTCATCTCGCCTGATCTTATATCGTGACGCGTTACATACAGGGCATTCGTCCAAATTCTCGTATTCCTTGCCACGGTACAGGATGCAGTCATTAGGACATGCATGTATCTTCTGGATTTCTAAACCCAAAGGACAGACCACTTGTTTTGCTTCGTACGTAGTGGCGGGTAATTCGTTAGGCTTCGGAAGCATCTTTTGTTTTATAATCTTCAATAATTGTCCAAATGCCTTATCAGATACACCATTCTGTGCCTTCCATTGTAGCAACTCAAGTGTTGTGCCTAACTTTTTTTGTCCATCTGCAGCAGACGGATATAGTAATTTCCTGTGATCCTCTAGCATACATTCAAACTTAGCCTTCTCCTTATCACTTTCGAAATCTCTTTGTGCATCACGAATGACATCACCAAGAGCATCATCTTCAGCGACTGTGTCTCCTGCACTTGCCTCTTCTTCACCTTCCTCCATTGCAGTATCACCAAAGTCACCGTATTGAGCAATAATGTCATCGTCAGGGTCCAATTGTTCTTCTTCACCTTCTTCCATCATAACCCCAGTTTCTCCATGCTTCGTCCAACAACTATAGTTTGGCATGAAACCCGACTTGAACAAGTGTGAGTGAAGACTCCTTGAGCTAGAATATTCCTTCGAATTATTACAAAGGGCACATGGGCAGCACATAAAACCATTCCGCTTGTTTGCCTCGGCCACTCTTAAAAAATAATGCACGCCATCAATGAACTCTTTTGAGCGACGATCGACATTGTACATCCAGTGACGTGTCATCGTCTGCATTATATGACATATCACATAATTATATCGATCTCTCATTCTTATAAACAAATAAAATTATAAAATGTCTGACATAAAATTTAGTAAGAATCACTGGTGGCATAAAAGTAGTAGCAGTTGAACTTGTCTAATTAATTAATTATTACATCAAGATAACAGTGCAGCCTAATCCACTTGGCCACAACCAAAGCAACTAACAACACATGCACATTTCTCCCACATCACAGTCCAACAAGATGTACTGTCTGCCACTCCAACCGGATAGGAAGGTAAGGTAGGGGTAGGTGCAGTAGGAATTGAGTTGATTCTTGAGTTAAAAGCATCTAGAGCTGCAGAAGCTTCCTCAAAAGACTTGTACTTTTTATGCACAGCTCCCTTAACTTTGAGGACATACTGACTGCACTCGGCCCAGCTGGTGTAAATACCTGGTTTGGTGCCCTCGAAAACAACATACCAACCAGGCATCCTTCTGCGTTTTGTAAACTAAAGTATTATATATTTCTAATTTCTGTAAACAACTAATTTAACTGATCTCTATTTCTCCAAAATAATAAAATATACTAATTAAACCGGTCACATTTTGTAAACTAAAGTATTATATATTTCTAATTTCTGTAAACAACTAATTTAACTGATCTCTATTTCTCCAAAATAATAAAATATACTAATTAAAACGGTCACATTTTGTAAACTAAATTATTATATATTTCTAATTTCTGTAAACAAATGATTTAAATGATCTCTATTCCTCAAAAAAACTAATTAAACTGTCACATTTTCTAAACTAAAGTATTATATATTTCTAATTTTTATGTAAACAAATGATTTAAATGATCTCTATTTCAAAAAAAACTAATTAAACCGGTCACATTTTCTAAACTAAAGTATTATATATTTTGTTTTCTAAACCGGTCACATTTCTCTAAAAGACTAAAATAAACTAATTAAACGGTCATATTTTGTTTTTAGATTAATAATTTGAACTATCAAGTCAATGAACTCAAAATAGCTACAAAAATGAATAACTTAAGCTAGTAACCTTTCAACGAGTCGATGGCGGTGTAGATGTGATGAAATAAATCAATCGCCGGAGATGTGTTAACAAACAAAAATCACCGGAGGAGAAGAGAGCAAACAAGCAAGCAAGAGCAAGCAGTGACTGAATGAAGAAAAATGAAGACAGGAGCTCGGGCACGGCTGGAGGTAGAAGAACATTTCAAATATAGGGAGGGACATTTAGCCCCGGTCCTTATTCCCAGCCGGGGCTAAATGTTGGCATTTAGCCCCGGCTGGGTACACCAACCGGAACAAAACCTTTTAGTCCCGGTTGGTGTTACCAACCGGGGCTAAAGATGCCAACATTTAGCCCCGGCTGCATACACCAACCGGGGCAAAACCTTTAGTCCCGGTTGGTGTTACGGCCCGGGGCTAAAGATGCCAACATTTAGCCCCGGCTGCATACACCAACCGGGGCAAAACCTTTACTCCCGGTTGGTGTTACGGCCCGGGGCTAAAGGCCGGTCTTTAGCCCCGGTTGGTAACACCAACCGGGACTAAAGGCCCCTCTGACAATTGAGCCGTTGGGCTGGGGAGCTTTAGTCCCGGTTGGTGTTACCAACCGGGGCTAAAGGCCTTTCTAGTCCCGGGCGCAAATTTTTCCGTGGCTAATGCTGATTTTGCAAATCGTCCAAAGGCCTGTTCTCTAGTAGTGCTATAAGAAGACTTCAAGAGCCAACTTTCAAGTAGAAGACTAGATACCCCTCTAGTTTAGGTTTAGAACCTAGTCTTATACTTGAACTAGAAGAGAGAAGAGAGATGAAGAGATCAAGAAGGAGCTCCGGCCTCTCGGATCAACTTCTTCATCTTGTACCTGCGGATTCAAGTTCATCTTCAACTTGCTTCAGCGATTGTTTCGGTAATCAACGTCTCTATTTAAGTTTGAGTCATTGTTCTTATTATTCTTAAGGTTTATGACTCTCTGTTGAGTACTTTAAGTCATTCTAGAGTTAGAGTAGTTGGATAGTGTAAGCGTGGTGCTTAGACTTGATAGCTCATAAATGCCTCCTATAACGCCGGTAGTTGTGGTTGTTCGCAAGGGTGACTCTTATAGCCTTGTTGATTCTTCTATAGTCCACTTACCCGTGTGTAGGCTCGGTAGGATTATACATTTGCATAAAAGACTCATACTCTGTTTGTGACCTTTTTTGGTAACTTCCCCACTAAGAATAATATAAACATATCACTCTTAAATTGGAATTAGACAACCTTAGTGATCCCCTTTATACTTCTAGATTCTCTGTCCTTGTTAGCTACTCAGGGGTTAGACTTTAAGACTTAACAATATTCGTTCCTTTGGGTTCGATATTAAAACTGGGTTACTCTGGTGATGTGCTACATCGATAGATGTTATCTGTGCTCTTGCGGATAAAGTAGAGTGTGCGTTAATTTATACCAACAAGCATTTCTGGCGCCGTTGCCGGGGAACGGTAGATCATCTTAAGTCTTAGTTTAACCTTGTAATCATACTTTTATCTTTTCCTTTTTTGTCCCAGTCTTTTTATCATTTTTGTGTTCATTCTTGTGAATGTTGTTTTTGAATTCCACTCTTATCTATCACTACCTCATGAGCACAAGCTATAACCAGTAGAATCCTTACACCCCTCATAATACCTGGTTATTAGCTACGCCTACCTTTCCACTGCACTGAGCGTAGAAATATAATTGTGAAAATATTCATTCTGGTATTTTGTCACTAACCTTCCCAGGTCTGGAGCAGAAAAAAAACGAAGGAACAACAAACACAAGGTATGTCCAACCAATCATCATGTAACATTGAATCACATTCATCCAATCTTGATTTGTACAAACACCAAGTTTGGGGGATACACTTCATAAGAACATCTCTTTCCATGTTGCTATGTTGGTTGTCCCTACCTTTAAGATATGCTCATCATGCTCTTTCACCATCTGAGTAAATCTCTATAATGCTTTCATATTACCTTTATTTGCTATAGTATATGTTTAGGTTTGGAGTACTTCCATACATCTCTTAAATGAAGCATGGTGCCTAGTTTAGGAGTGGGTGATCTTGCTTTCAAAGGCCTTTTAATTTAAGCATGCTTAGGTTAGAATGCCCTCTTAAATCAAATTAGACGTGGTGTCTAGGTTGGTTTTTGAGCCGACAGTATGCTATAGTTGATGTTGGATATTTTGTTGGACTAACCCCTGCAGGAAAACTTTCAATATCAATTTGGGAAAGTCCAGAGATGAACTCACACTGGAGATGAAGAGATACATGAACTTCAACAACTTTGCACAATGAAGACTCAGCTCATTCATCATGGATGAAAGAACTGTGAGTATCAAAGTTTATTTATTTTGTCTTCTACTGCAAGTTATCTTTTGCCTTGAATCATGTTAAAGTGCAGCCAACACATAAAATACTAGTCTATGCTAACACAATCCTAAAAAAACATCTTTTTATTAGCATAGATGCAAAATACATAAGTTATGGATAACAACCCATGCTTAAAATTCTTGCAATCCTTCGGGTATATATCCACTAAAATTATGCAGGAGAGAGATTTTGTTCATCCATGGTTTGGTCTGAACATTGAAGATCCAAAACTCAAACCATAGACACACAAACCTACTCTTAGATCATGAATGGTGCTGGCAATAGCCTCGCTTTGAGTCTTGCTTGGGCGCTGATGACAACAGGATGCAACTTACCTCATATGAGACAACCTATGCCTGCAACCATCATTGCCCAAGATATCAAGATAGGAAGTGAGGAGTTATCCTCTCTTCTAATCAAGAGCTAGCTTGGGAGACAAGATGGTACGACTACAACAATATCAAGATCCACAAGTCAAACACATGAACATGTTGTTGGGAGTCCATCTACATCACAAGCCAGCCTGAGAGAGATAATTCCGTTGTCTAGATGTGTTTCACAATCAAAGGGAGGAAGGAGAAAGCCACTTCAAGACATATTGATCTCCTACCCACCACTTTGATCAATACAAACCACTAGATGCTATCCCAGTCGAGAAGAAGAGTATGATCCACCACTCATTCTTGTAAGATCGTTCTTGAACACCATCAATGTTATCATCTTTGCCGAACCTGGAGAAGTCAACTTTTGGATCTTTCGCTGCATCTTCAACATCTACATTACTTATGAGCAGCCAAAGAGAACCAAGAGAAGACGTCGAAGGGAGAACCAACTGCCAAGAATTGAGGAGGGCATCATGAAGGATGAAGCCACTGCACCACAAGAGTTAGAAGATGGAGAGATAGTACCTGAGCCAGCAAATCAAGAAGAACAGTTGATAAGATCTCCATCATCTAGACACTGTAGAGAGAACAAGTCTCAGTTGTGACACTACAAGACAAAAGACTCTCATGGAGGCACTCGAGTAGCAGCTCTAAATTCAAGTCTCTTGCCAACTCAATGATTAAAGGAAAACAAGAAAGGTTGACAAGAGAAGAATGAGGAACTATCCCTACATCCTCATAGTACAGAATTAATACAAGAAAGAGAGAGGATCCTAGTCAGCATACTCGAGGAACAATGCGCCTTCACTGATAAGTCGACACAAGAGAAGGAAGGTCGATACCTCTAAAGATGATTCCACTGTGATCTTCCTCCTCTCAATCAAACTGTGAGACAAACAAGAGAAGACAAGCCATTCATAAAACCAACTAGACAAGAAAGCTTCCACAAGGTGGTTCAGCACAATCACTTTCTAATGACTGTTGACACCTAATGTGGCAAACGGGTAAACCGCAAGCGTACGGTTGTCAATGTAGCCTTCACCGAGAGTATTCCAGGTATCATATTTTCCACGGGGAACGTGAAGAGAACTAACTAGATTCAAGGTCATCCTATGATGAGATAGAAGAGCCTATGAAAGCTCGGTAGAGAGGATCTCTATACCATCCTATGTCTGGTATAGCAAAAAGATATATGCGGCATTCTCCACCCTTGCTCACTGGGGGCGGCAGTTGCAGCTGAAGCCCGTGCAAGCAGCCCAACTCCCTTACTCAGCCCTACTTTTCAAGAACTTGCCTATAAACACATGGTGGACTCCAGAGACTAGATTTGGGGTTGTCACCACCCGCTGGCTACCACTATCTATCCATGCGACAAGCAGCATATACTGGCAAGATATAGCCTAAACACCACTTTTACGCTACCCTTACTACTCTAACCCGGTCCCACAAGGCTAAAGCACTCTACTAATAGAACAACATACCCATGAAACACAAGTATATAACTCAATGCTAAACCAAATACTGAATATTAAAGAAGATCTCGGATGCTTACTTACAGAGAAGACCGCATCCGCTGAGGTACACCGCGGAGGAGACTCCCGACAGGCCCGGGGCTTCCTCCAGACGACTCCCTCACTCTCTCCTTACTCGCATAGCTCTACGCCAGAGCTTCGCTAATGCTTCTCAAGTGTAGCTGACTATACTATGTCATCCATGAGAGAGGGGGGTAAGGGGGGTATTTATAGGTGGAGGTGGAGTAGGGGCTACTCCAAAGCCACGTCATCGATCCGCGTGATCCCCTCTCTCCACCGTTGGATTGTAACTACCTCCAAATCAAGGGCAGCCGTAGTTGGAGCTTGCTTCACCTTGAAGGCACCTTGGATTCTCCGAGAAGGAATCTTGGGCCCACATAGCCACCAAAGGGGGGTCGGGTGACCCCCCCATGCAGGGTTGACCCTGTCCCCTTTCTTCTAGAAGGTGGTCCACCTGTCAGGGAGTGATGCAGAAGGTAATTTGACCCCATGGGGGGTCGGGCGACCCCCCTATGATTCTTAGGGCCATCTCCCTTACTTGTGGGCCCTCTACACCTCCTCTAGTGTGGGTATGAAGTGGTGGTAACACTTGGTCATGTTGGTGCTTCACTTTATGGGCCATTCAATCTGTGTGCCTTGATTCTGAGCCGTCCAGAGGAAACACACTTGATCCAATGGTTGATGTTGCTTGGGAGTGTGTTGAGAGGATCATGGAGGCTTGTCATCATGAGTGAGGGCCAAGTGGCCCCATAGGGGGGTCGGGCGACCTCCTTATGTGGCCAAATTAACCCATCTTTTGCAGGTGGATTCTAGAAGCATAGTCTATGAGGTTGGTCAAGATGGTTTCAACATTTGCCATACTTGGTGGGTCGGCCAGCGTGTCATGTTGGGCTCCCCAAGCTTTGTTTTCACCCACTTTGCACCAACATTCAAATACAGGACATGTACATGTGGAACCAAGTCATTTGTACCAAAAATATGCTTATGCTATGCTTATCTTCCTTTTATTCTGAGGTTGGTTGACGGTGTTTTGGGCATGTTATTTTGGTGATATCTCACCGTCAACAATGACAAAGTAACATTTCAAGGTAAGTAACCATCGCTCAATGGTGTATGATTCCTTACCAAGGCATAACATTATTTACCTTCTTTTAATTGATCCTACTTCTAAAAGGCTTATGTAGAGCTCAGGTAGGGATAAACATGATAACATACTTGTATGGCATATATTGTAAAGTCAAAACAAGGATCCAAGGAGAAAAATGTCATAATCCTAGATCAAGATGTGCATGTGTGTGAAAGATGGTGTGTATGACACATGATACTCCTTTAGTGATATGATCTCTCTCTATTACTTATTTTTGAGACATGGCTATCATAACTCTTTTTATTCATGAGCTCTAACATGCTCACCTTTTTTTCAATACTTTGGACCTTCATGTGTCCATTTTTTTATTCTTATTTTTTTTCTTTTTACTTTTGCATAGTCCATGTCTCTTCTACTAATTCAAACTAGAGAGATCATTCTTTTAAAACATGGAGTATTTAATTGTGGAAAGGCATGTTTTCGCGCACTTCCAGTGTAGAAGCGGCGTGTATATGTGGAGTGTACGTGATCTTGATCTTGGGAGCATGATAAATTTCTCAACAAGGGTCGACAAGGTTTGACTGAACTCAAAGCAATAACAAGTAGCAAAAGAAAGTTTTGAACGTGTAAGAACATGGCATTTGGCTTTGGTAGGAATTTTCTCACCATTGAGGAGTATGTAACACTATGGTTTTATGACATTTTTATCAAAAATAAGATCTCCAAGCACTTTGAATAGAATGGATAGGACTCCTAAGCCAGAGCTATCTCGCATTTCACAACAACTTAGTCAATATGATTTTCCTATCAAGATATTTCTCCCACAAGCATAGGCATGTTCAAGAATTAAACTTTAGGAAGCTTTTATCTCAAAGATGTTATAACATGTCACTTTTCATGATTAAGTTGTATTGGGATGCGAGTCTTCTCTTTTATTCAAAATGCAATAAGAAATTAAATATAACCAAAGAGGGTGAGCATGGCAAACCTGTGGTAGTTTCGTAATACCAGTGGTGTGACTGGCCAGTGGGACCAGGAGTCCATGGTGGGGTTGGCCGACCCCACCATGGGGCTTCTGCCCACTTTGGTGTGTGCCATTGATCACCCATCTTTTAATAATTTGTTCTGCATTCATGGTTTTTGATGTTGTGTTCATTTGGACATCGCCCGACGTCAAAATGTAGCCATTGGGGTTCAAATTTTTCGGGCAGCGTCCCCTTGTCGTGTCAAACTCTGTTTTGCACTTGGTTTTGAAAATTGATGCAGTTGGGGGTCGGGCGACCCCCACACTTAGTCTCAATAGAGGCCTGAAACTTGACATAATGACAAAGATCAAATGCATGGGTTCTGTAGTGGAAAAACACCAACAGAACCTAAATGACTTTTATTCAAATTAAAATTTTTCTAGGCACAGGTTTCAATAGATGGAATTCAAAGGAAATAAATATTGTGCCTATTTATTCTTGTAATATGGTTACTAAGATAAGATGGATGATATGAGCATGAATGTAAAATTTGAATACATTTGGCCAAAGGAGTTTGATTGCTCAACCTACATCTTATGACATAATGTATCAAATATTACATGATCATGACCTTCATCTTCT
The DNA here is from genome assembly GCA_009763385.1 of Coix lacryma-jobi var. lacryma-jobi. Lineage (NCBI taxonomy): Eukaryota > Viridiplantae > Streptophyta > Magnoliopsida > Poales > Poaceae > Coix > Coix lacryma-jobi. The sequence continues at coordinate 108,298,352 of CM019828.1, read as the reverse complement.
AGAGATAACATGTGTAAAATATTCAGCTCATTTGGTTAAGATTAGGAAGTCATGATAGTGGTGTGAAAGGCTATGAACAATGTTATAGAAGAAAGACATGTTGTGTTAATCAAGGCTTTATCATTGAAAATTATAGCATAAACATGTTTGATTCTTCGTTTGTATATATGCCAGAACCAAGGAAGATCTTTTCTAACAATGACCACTTACCTTAAGGTGTTACCTTAGTTATTGGAGCATGGTGGCACCATGTGACGACGGGTAGATGAATTGCGGTGGTCCGTAAAGCTTTCCTTTCTTGGCTAGCCTCACATCCTGAGCTGATCAGGGACATCGTATCTCCAATCTTGTACTCCTTCATGCCATCAATTTGTTCTTCTTTTGTGGATCTTGGCATGGTGTTTCAATCTTCTGCTCCACTCATTGTTTCATTCCTGCAGAGGATTAGTGGCCAACACATACCCGAAGGAATGGATACACATTTTTAAGCAAGGGTGATGTTGTCATGGAGTTTGAGGTCCTCTTTTTATTTATTTTGTATGGAAATAATTAAATATGTAAAAAGAGATTCTCATGAGAGGAAAGAGGTATAGCAAACCAATCAGCACGTGTGTAGAAGTGGAGCAGAGGTTGACTGGTGGGCCTAGAGACTCATGGTGGGGTCGGCCGACCCCACCTTGAGGCCTCATGCCACCTAGGTGCTTTCCAATTATCCCCTTACCTCTAGGAATATACATTGGCACTAGTGCTTTTGGTGGTGTGTCCATTTCACCGTCGCCCGACGCCAAAAAGTAGCCATTGTGGCCGAAATTTGACGTGCAAGGTTGGGTTGTAGTGAACATCAGATTGACAGGCTCAGAACTTTTAGAAGCTACACATGGGGGTCGGCCGACCCCCACACTTAGCTTTAGTGGAGTTCTCTAATCTTGAATTATCTCCATGTATGTTCTCATGACTTTCCCAACAAATGTTCAGAGTTTTCCTACATGGGTTAGTCCATATGCACAACCAATTCCTATCCAAGTATCTTTTGGTTCAATAAACAAACTCGACACCATGTCTTATTTGATTAAGGAAAGCTATTTGATCTAAGCACCATGCTTAATTTAAAGAGCTTTTGGAAGTATGTACACTACTCCCAAACCAAAGCATGCTTTAATAGAAAAAGGGGTAGCATGGAGACACGAACATGAATGGTGAATCAAAGAAACATTTTTATTATTATTTTGTAAAAGGGAAATAAACAAATGTAAAAAGAATGCATTAAAAGAGAGGGAGGAAACATGACAAACCAGTCAAGAATCATGTCAGGATGGAATGGACGCTGACTGGTGGGCCTAGGGGCTCATGGTGGGGTCGGCCGACCCCACCTTGTAGCCACTGGCCACTTCAGTGTCTGCCCTGTGTATTCTTACCTCTTAAGATGTATTTCTGCACTGACACATTTTGTCTATGTGTTCATTTGGCCGTCGCCCGGCGTCCAAATGTAGCCTTTGGAGTCCAATTTTTTGGGTGTTGAATTATCATAGTATATGACTCCATGGTAGGTTCAACATTGTGATAAGATGAACTTGGGGGAGGTCAACTGACCCCCACACTTAGTTCATAATGTGTGTTGAATCACGAAGACAAGAGAAGGTCAAGTGCAAGGTTCTGTTGGTGGCAACGCACCCACAAAACCAAATTTAACTAGAGTTAGGCATAAGTTTCATCATATTATTGAAGTGGTTTCTCCTTCAATGCCAACTCTCATGAACCTAACTACCAAAAATATCATACCAATCCACTACGAGACTTGCAATACTTATGATAAACAAACACATCTACAACGATCCCTGCAAAGATTTTAACAGCAGAAAGAATGAAGGGGTTGTAGATCTCGTGTGTGGTGATGGTAGGGAGAAGAATTGATTTGAAAGATTTATCATGGAAGCATGGATTTGATGGGACGGTTAAGAGGTGACTTCCATGTTCATTGATATCATCTTCCCTTTCAAGCTCAACTGTTGATGTCTCATGAATGTTCATAGGCAAAATGTTTGTTTCCATCATTCCAAGCTTATGACATTCCATGGACATGATTTCCTATGGATTGAGCTTGAGGATAGGGTGAGCACTTCCTTTTTCATGACAACCTAAGTCCTCCTTCAAACTTGAAGGGGTCATGTTTATTTGAGAAATTGACATAAGCTCACCCCTAGGATCAATAACAGGTTTGGATTCTACCCTTATGTTGAGAGATCGGGAAGACCAAACGGGTAAACAGTCCTTGCCTATTCTATGATCAAGCTTCTCATTTCCTGAAACATTCTCCAAGATTTGCATGATTGGCCTTCCAATAAAGGTGAGATGAGTGGATAGTCCAGGAAGGTCAAAGATATGGAAATCTAGGGAGATTTTGAGGTCATCAATCACCACGAGTATGCCTTGAAGAACTCCTAAACAATCAAGAATTTGACCATTTGGGAGCCTAAGACGCTTTTGGGATTGGATTAGATGATCCATTGATGAGTTTTGGACAAGGAAATGAGGGATGATGTTGATCCCAAGGCTAGGATCATAGCAGATTTCACCATAGATGCCCATTACTTGACAAGATATCCTCCTTACATGAGTGGGCATCTTAGCAACTTCCTTTGAATCTTCAGCCTTATCCAACCATTTTTGACTTTCAACGGTAGGTAGAAGCTCAAACCGTTGTTGTCCTTTTTGGTTAGATTTCTGGCCCTCATGACTTCTATGCCTCGGGTGTCCTAATGAATTCCCGGAATTAACGATTAGGTCATCATAAGACTTAGGAGAAATAGCACATGGGCGATCATCAGGATCAAGGATGGGTTTTGAGACGGGTTCGAAGGACATGTCTAGTGTGGGCATAGAAAGGGAGAGGATAGATTTTGCCTCTGGACATTTTGGTTCTTCCACTATGCACTCACTCGACATTCCTCTTGAGATCTTACCCAACATCCTAGATTTTTCCTGATGTGCCACATGGGAAATGTAAGATGATGCTGATTTGGGAGACTTTAGAAGAGAACCTTTCTTGAGAGGATTTAAAAGATGTTTCTTTGAAGGTCTCTTTTGGAATGGATAGTTTAAGGCATTCCCAAAACTAGCAGGATCAGATAGGAGGCAAGCCTCGGAATTGAAGGGTTGATTTAGATGACAAATTTCTTCATCCTCCAAAATTCGCGGGATTAGTGGTTCAGGATCGATGGCCAAATTTTTGGATAGGATTGGTGGTGATTCGGCTATCGAGATCTCTCCTTTCGTGGGGGTGGATTCCTTCTTTTCCTCAGAGCTTTCATCATGGATGCTAGTGTTGGGGGTGTTTTCAAGGATTTTCACAAGAACTTTCTTCCCCTCACCAACAGTATGACGTAGAAATGCTCCTCCAGAGGCTAGATCAAGGAATCGTGCAGAATCCTTGCTAAGACCGCCATAAAAGTGTTGTAACAGCGTTGGCTCGGTCATACCAAGGTTAGGCCCAAAGGATACTAAATCTGTGAAACGGGCCCATGCCGCACCTAGAGGTTCCTTCTCCTTTTGCTTGAAGCTTAGGACCTCTATTCGAAGATGAACAACGCGAGAGATGGGAAAGAATGATAGGCAGAATTTGGATTGAAGGTTTTCCCACTCTCCGTGCATACTCTCCACGTGTCGAGCATACCAATGTTTAGCTGCTCCCGTCAAAGAGAACGTGAATAGCTTCCATTTCAAGGTGGCATGTGTCATGCTTTGAATGTGAAGGCATGAGCACAATTGCTTGAACTCACGTAGATGAAATAGGATTTTTCATCTTCTTCCCCAGCAAAAGATCGTTTCTGAACCATGGCTATGAAACTCGGGCAAAGTTCATAGCTAGTTGAAAGAATGGGTTGTGATGATGGTGGTGGCTCCAAACAAGCGCCTTTTGGAGTGGCGAGAAGAGATATGGGTGTGTGGTTCATGATGTGGAAAGGATAAAAGAAAAGAAAGATAAAATAAGGATAACTCAGACGACTCGGTTCTAGTTAAGACAGCTACCGTTCCCCGGCAACGGCGCCAGAAAGCTTGTTGACACCTAATGTGGCAAACGGGTAAACTGCAAGCGTACGGTTGTCAATGTAGCCTTCACCGGGAGTATTCCAGGTATCGTATTTTCCACGGGGAACGTGAAGAGAACTAACTAGATTCAAGGTCATCCTATGATGAGATAGAAGAGCCTATGAAAGCTCGGTAGAGAGGATCTCTATAACATCCTATGTCTGGTATAGCAAAAAGATATATGCGGCATTCTCCACCCTTGCTCACTGGGGCGGCAGTTGCAGCTGAAGCCCGTGCAAGCAGCCCAACTCCCTTACTCAGCCCTACTTTTTAAGAACTTGCCTATAAACACATGGTGGACTGCAGAGACCAGATTCGGGGCTCTCACCACCCGCTGGCTACCACTATCTATCCGTGCGACAAGCAGCATATACTGGCAAGAAATAGCCTAAACACCACGTTTACGCTACCCTTACTACTCTAACCTAGTGCCACAAGGCTAAAGCACTCTACTAATAGAATAGCATACCCATGAAACACAAGTATATAACTTAATGCTAAACCAGATAATGAATATTAAAGAAGATCTCGGATGCTTACTTACAGAGAAGACCGCATCCGCTGAGGTACACCGCAGAGGAGACTCCCGACAGGCCCGGGGCTTCCTCCAGACGACTCCCTCACTCTCTCCTTACTCGCATAGCGCTACGCCAGAGCTTCGCTAATGCTTCTCAAGTGTAGCTAACTCTATTATGTCATCCATGAGAGAGGGGGTAAGGGGGGTATTTATAGGTGGAGGTGGAGTAGGGGCTACTCCACCGCCACGTCATCGATCCGCGTGATCCCCTCTCTCCACCGTTGGATTGTAACTACCTCCAAATCAAGGGCAGCCGTAGTTGGAGCTTGCTTCACCTTGAAGGCACCTTGGCTTCTCCGAGAAGGAATCTTGGGCCCACATAGCCACCAAAGGGGGGTCGGGCGACCCCCCCATGCATGGTTGACCCTGTCCCCTTTCTTCTAGAAGGTGGTCCACCTGTCAGGGAATGATGCAGAAGGTAATTTGACCCCATGGGGGGGTCAGGCGACCCCCCTATGATTCTTAGGGCCATCTCCCTTACTTGTGGGCCCTCTACACCTCCTCTAGTGTGGGTATGAAGTGGTGGTAACACTTGGTCACGTTGGTGCTTCCCTTTATTGGCCATTCAATCTGTGTGCCTTGATTCTGAGCCGTCTAGAGGAAACACACTTCATCCAATGGTTGATGTTGCTTGGGAGTGTGTTTAGAGGATCATGGAGGCTTGTCATCATGAGTGAGGGCCAAGTGGCCCCATAGGGGGGTCGGGCGACCCCCTTATGTGGCCAAATCAACCCATCTTTTGCAGGTGGATTCTAGAATCATAGTCTATGAGGTTGGTCAAGTTGGTTTCAACATTTGCCATACTTGGTGGGTCGGCCAACGTGTCATGTTGGGCTCCCCAAGCTTGGTTTTCACCCACTTTGCACCTACATTCAAATACAGGACTTGTACATGTGGAACCAAGTCATTTGTACCAAAAATATGCTTATGCTATGCTTATCTTCCTTTTATTCTGAGGTTGGTTGACGGTGTTTTGGGCATGTTATTTTGGTGATATCTCACCGTCAACAATGACAAAGTAACATTTCAAGGTAAGTAACCATCACTATAAAAGCTTCTTCTTGATTCTAGTATGAACATAAATAAAGGACTAAATATGTTTAAGTTGCACCTCACTTGATCCAACATAATCAACTCAACATGTTCAGTCCTTTGATCTTTGTTCCTAGCTTTACTCTCTAATGAGCTAAAATGATGTGCATCTAACCTTTTGAAGATGATATATCTCAATTATGAAAAGATTGACATTTTATGCATAGATTATCCTTCCTTGGGTTAAGTAATTTGATCTGTTAAATATTTTAAGATGCTACTTTCATGCTCATCCTCTGATCCTATCACTCATGTTAAGATCGAACACATAAACAACAAGTTTGTCTTGTGCAATGTGCCTAAGGTTAGAGAGGAATAAACAAAACTTTTGGTTCTGTTGGTGTTTTTCCACCAACAGAGCCCATGCACTTGATCTCTACCTTGTCTTTATGAGCAGGACACACTCTTGAGCAAACATGGAGAAGTTTATCACTCCCAAATTCTACAGAGTGAAGGTCCTAAATCTGCAAGAACATGCACACTGAGGAAGATGCTGCCAGCTTCCATAATTAACGCTTCACTTCAAAGTGCTGGACGAATGAAGAACAAGAGTGACACCATATCAGGAGGCATAAACAAGAATTAATGATGGAAGACGTCGTAGTTAGAGGTCATGAAGTCCCCACAGACTTCTTGATCCTCGACATGGGAGAATACGATGATGTCCACCTCATCCTAGGAAGATCATTCCTCTACACTACAAGTACAATCATCTACAAGAGGAAATCCATTTTCACTTTCCTGGAGAAAAGGCACGATGCAACTTCATAAACTACATACCCAATGAAGCACCCAAGAAGAACAGAAGTGAAAGACGCCGCTCTTAATGCCAAGGAAGACAAAACTATCAAGAATAGAGAGGCCAATCATGACGAAGAACCTATCGACACTGTCCCAGAAAAGAAAGAACAAGAGAAACCTCAAGACAGTGAACCACAGGAAGTGAAGACTCAGACCTAGAAAGTATGGAAGAAAATGTCTGCACCTAAGAGGTACAATCAATAACAACTTTTCAAACGTCTCACATACCTTGGGAGGTCTGAACCAAGGGAATGTCCGGTTCGTCGGACCTAAATATCCGAACCTTCGCCAAAAGGTAAAATCGGTAGTTATCTCATATTTATTTTCCTGCATATTTCTCATATTTAATTCTTAGTCATTTATTGCATCATCATATTTAATCATTGCATCATCATATTTAATTCACAAACATTTTAATTTATGTATTGCATTAGAAAATAAAAATAAAAATATTGCAATTGTTACACTATATCATAAACCATAAAGCCCCATGTGAATAATTCTATGGTGTGTAAAAACTCGCAAGGATATTCACCGTGGTGGCATAAAAATAATAAAAATAAATATGCATGCATTCATCCTATTGTATTTTCTCTTGCATCATAAAAATATAAAAGTATAAAAATATTGAGAAAGAGATCTTACTGAAATTCTGGACAACTAAGGCTTGAGTGGCCAACCACTAATGCTTAATCTGTTCCACAAGTTTTGTTGTCTATTTGAGTTTCATAGGATTTGAAAGGCCAAGAAAAGCTGACGAGCAAGTGAATGCTCCATCCACTGTTGGAGCACTGTCTCAACAAACATCAACATCAATCAAAGCTCTAATAAAGGAAGGACATATCCACTGCCAGTCTGCTACATTGCAAGATCGAACGACTACATCAACATTCAGCTTGGGGAAAGGCACCCCACGTATCCAAGTAAGTATCATTATCCTCTTAAATTTTTTATAAATAAATTCAAATTAAAAAAATGTAAGCACATGAAGGCTCACCCTTAAAAAGAAAAGAACAAAAATATGTGGGCACATGAAGGCTCACCATTAATTAAAAAAGAGACAAAAATATATGGGCACATGAAGGCTCAACGCTATTAAGGGAACCAGCTTGGGGGAGGCGCACCCCCATTATCTTCGCGATTTAGGTATGTCTTCATTATTATTATTATTATTACTACTACTATTATTAGCTTTTATTTTATATCTTAAAGTGTGTTAGATTAAATAAATAAAATAGTGTGTCTAGTAAGAAGTTGATGACCAAAGAAGAACCCGCTCTCTCTAATCTTTTGCATGGAAATGATGAATAGTTGCTCTATCTAATTTCTTTCAAGTACCTAGCCTTCAAAGCATGAGTTCTCCTAATTAATAATGATGCCTTAAAATAAATACATGGTTGGCAAATACTTGATCTAAGGTCTAGGTAATTGGGATATGATATGAGATGATCTAAGTTGCTATTATCCTGTTCTAAATAACACTAGAATTCCGGAGATTTCTAAATATAAACATGACTAATAATTGCATTGAGTTAAATTAAGCTTTGTGACCCTGTGAGATGTTATCATACTATTGAATCAAGATCACTTACATATTTCATCCATCTTCCGCACAATGCTCATAATTATCTGTTGCTATTACTCTCTGAAGTTTGTTGGAAACATGTGGCTATGAAAAAAAGAGAAGAATAAAAAAAAAGATCCGAGGAAATAAAAAGGGACAAGTGTCTGAAACCTCTAAAAGATAGATCCTGAGGAAATAAAAAGGGACAAGTGTCCGGAACCACGAAAAAAAATCAGAAAAAATGGACACGTGCCCGATAGTAGAATTAGTCCAATAGCCATATGTCTCTGATAAACAGAAGAAAGTGAATATATTCAAAAGAGCATCCGACTCTATTTTTCCATACACATGCACTTCTTGATTCAATGGTTGGTTGACTTTCTCTTTGGATCCATTGTTTAATTTGACAACATATGTATTAATGCTTTTGAAAATTAATTAAAACTCCGGGATAAAGGTGAAGTGAAGGAACTAGAGACATAGTGCTTGATTTGATCGTTCAATCTTTTAATTACTCAAGATCTAAGGTAAAAGTAATAAGCCCCATGAAGAATAACATAATATATTTTGGAGAATTTTTGTTTAACAGCAGGTATACTTGTTGGAAGTGAAGATATTGTAGCAACTCCTGATCCATTGATAAGTTTTGGTTTTGCTAAGGGACTAGCAAAGGGTAAGCTTGGGGGAGTTGTTGACACTGGTTATCTATCAAAATTAAAGGATAAATAAATATGAAAAGGGCATGAATTCAATCACCAATAAAGGTTTAGGGTTTTAATTGACAATATTCTACGAGTTTTGGTGAATTGTGATTCTGCAGGGACTAAACAGGAACACCAGCACTGATTACTTCCCCTAGAAGGAAACCGACGGGAGATAACGCAACCGCCAAGTCAGGAATACTCCAGAAGGATCTAGAGGACACCAGATGACACCACGAGGCGGGACACCCTGAGAGGCGGCCAGGTGGGACCGACCGGTCCCACCATTAGACCGGTCGGTCTCCCTTCAGGCCCGCTGGACTCCGTCTTCTGGAAGCTTCCTCCACCGCCTTTGAGGATCCATCTCAGCCCTACGTGAAGTCGGTTTGATCTAACGGCCACGGTTGATCCCTCAGGGCTATATAAACAGGCCCCCAGGCCCCAGGGAAGATCAAGTCTCTCTTCAGAAAAGTCTACGCCTCATTTAAAAATCCTAGAAGAAGACATCAAGAGTCAACTTTCAAGTAGAAGACTAGATACCCCTCTAGTTTAGGTTTAGAACCTAGTCTTATACTAGAACTAGAAGAGAGAAGAGAGAGGAAGAGATCAAGAAGGAGCTCCGGCCTGTCGGATCAACTTCTTCATCTTGTAACTGCGGATTCAAGTTCATCTTCAACTTGCTTCAGCGATTGTTTCGGTAATCAACGTCTACATTTAAGTTTGAGTCATTGTTCTTATTATTCTTAAGGTTTATGACTCTTTGTTGAGTACTTTAATTCTAGTCATTCTAGAGTTAGAGTAGTTGGATAGTGTAAGCGTGGTGCTTAGACTTGATAGCTCATAAATGCTTCCTATAACGCCGGTAGTAGTGGTTGTTCGCAAGAGTGACTCTTATAGCCTTGTTGATTCTTCTATAGTCCACTTACTCGTGTGTAGGCTCGGTAGGATTATACATTTGCATAAAAGACTCATACTCTGTTGGTGACCTTTTATGGCAACTTTCTCACTAAGAATAATATAAACATATCACTCTTAAATTGGAATTAGACAACCTTAGTGATCCCCTTTATACTTCTAGATTCTCCGTCCTTGTTAGCTACTCAGGGGTTAGACTTTAATACTTAACACTATCCATTCCTTTGGGTTCGATATTAAAACTAGGTTACTCCGGTGAAGTGCTACATCGGTGGATGTTATCTGTGCGCTTGCGGATAAAGTAGAGTGTGCGTTAATTTATACCAACAATCATCATCAGGAGTTCTGGTAATTCTTGTATTCAACTTTGTGCTATTTCAATTATCATTTTGTTTCTCTTTATTATGTTCTTCGTTTATGCTAGTTATATGCTTGATATAGTTCTAATTGGTAGTAAGTTCATACATATATTCGTAAAGCGCTTAGTTCGATTCTGGATTGGATTAAGTGGTCGATATAATGTAGGCGTGGTGCTTATATTTTGTTTACCTACGAATGCACCCTTTTCTCCTGGTCAACAAGTGGTGGATCGTGAGGGTGACTCTTATAGCCTTGTTGAGTCCTTTGTAGTCCACTCCCCGAGTCTAGGACAAGTAGAACCTGCTTACACAGAAGGAATTACTCTGGATATGAACTTCTTTCGTAATGTTCCTTATGTATGGGTGGATGATTAATTATGCTATAGATGATATCATATGCTAGGACTAACTTAGACTTAATAGAAGTAATATAACTTAGGAGTCTAATCTCTTAACGTATCGATTAGTTCTCAATTCTGCTTGATCATATGAGTCTCTCTCTCTAATTATGAATTCCCTGCTAGTCTCTGTTATTTACCTTATTTATCATTATCATTATCCTTTTGCCTTACCCTTGTATTAGATTAGAGGTGAGTAATTAGATTCATTTCTAATTATATATGTTTGCAATTCTAAAGTCATATCACTTTTATTCTTAACCCTGTTAAGCTCCCGATGGTAGAATTATAAATAACGATACCTGGAACATTCTTGGGTGAAAAGCTACAATGGGTGTATTTTATTTGTACGCTTGCGGATAACCTTTATTTCATATCTTATCAAAGTGCCATGCTATAAATACTCTCACATCTCTAGTGTTACTGCTAGTGGTGACAGCCTAGCGTTAGAGTGATGCTATGAGATGTCTACCCATATTTCTTGGCATCAGTACCCGGTGTAGAGTCTAACCTACTTCTGGCGGTGATGCTAAGAAATGCCAACACAGGCCTCACCGAAAACTCATCATCGTCGTCAACCCTCACCAACCGCTCGATGTCGTTCTCATCGACTCATCGTTGTAAGGAAAATCGACCTCGACCCATTTAACTTTGGATTTTGGTGTTTGATGATCAACATAACCAAATTGGTCTAATGCGTTTGCAAGTGTTTTTTTGCAGTCCAATAGGGTGCAAACATGGCTTGGACAAAGGCAACATGGTAATCCGATGATCAACACCTCAAGCAAGACATTTGAAGCTCGGTAGAAGACTCACAAAGATCAAGCAAAGTCCAAGGTACAAGATTGGAACCAAGACGACACAAGAAATCACGAAGAAACAAAGCAAATGGTACATCAGACGCTGTCCATACAGGAGTCGGACGCACCGATGGTAAACCCTAGCTCAAGCCAGCGCCAGCAGAAGCATCAGACATTGATACCGAGCACATCAGACACGGTGGTAACACTGTGCAGCTTGCACAACATGCATTAGACGCGTCAAATGCACATCGGACGCAGAAGGACTCGTCTATCTGATGCCTATGTAGAGAGATTCCAGAAAGGCTCTGTAGACATCAGATGCATCAGATGGTGCAACATAGAATGCTGTCAGAGTTCGATGTGACTAAGAGCCAGGCTGGCAACTTGCCGTTATGTGAGGCTCCCATTTGGAGTGCCCGATGCTACGTAGAAAAGACCATCAAAGGTGTCAAATGGCTCTATTTACTTTGGGGCCTATATATACCCCCATGGCCGGCCAAATGAGGTAGGAGGGAGCCCAAAGAAGCATACCAAGTGTTGAAACACATATTTAGTTGCTCTAGCCACCAAAGTGCATAGTGATATACTAGGTGATTAGTGTAGGTGCTTTGTGAAGTGCTTAAGCTAGTTAGACAACCGCTTTGCGCTTGCTCTAGGTGTTATGCCTAGTGTTTAGTGAGGTTTGCATACCTCTTACCTCTCGGTGCTTGCACGCACTGTTATTGTACATCGGAGGGGCTTGTAGTCTTGCGAGACCACACCAACTGCGTTTCTGGTGTGGCCGCCACCGTGTACCGAAGGAAACAAAGCCCACAGCGGTTTGGTCGGAAGCTTGATAGTGGAGACGGTGAGGAGCATCCAGGAGAGGCTTTGCCACGAGTGGCTTAACCGGAGACCCACTTGCGCGTGGGGAAGGCCCGGAGCTATCCACGGAGTTACCCGATTAGGAGCTTGGCCCTTGCAAGGGATTCCTTACGAGGGGCTCCAACGAGGACTAGGGGAAGCTTGCACGCTTCTCGATACCTCATCAAAAATACCAGAGTCATCAATGGGAGTTTGCATCTCTACCTCATCTTTACTTCTGCATTTACTTTGCTACCTTGGTTGTGTGCTTTACCTTTCCTAGCTTAGTTGATAGGCTAGTTTGATAGGATCGGAACCTAGGTTGCATAACTCTTTTCCAGTAGAGATAGCAACACACCTAGAAAACCATAGTTGCTCAATTAGATAGATTCTTTCTTGCATAGGTTTTGACTAGGTGGAAATGAGAGGCCATAGTTTAGAGTAAAGTTTAATTAGTTACCTAATTCACCCCCGCTCTTAGGCGTCACGGTTCTTTCAATTGGTATCAGAGCCAGTTGGCTCATTTTTGGACCCTTGGCTTCTTCGCCGTTGAGTCAACGCTATTTAGAGTGGTTGGGATGGATACTTGTAGGCCTTCACACTTTGACTGCACAAACTTTCCCTACTATAGTGCTAGAATGGCTTGATACCTACAAGTGGTTGATCTAGGTGTTTGGAGAGTCACCTGTGATGGGATGTGAGCCCCTAAGAATCTAAACAAGCTAACCATGGGCGATGAAAAAGAAATTCATCTTAATGCTAGAGCTAAAAATTGCTTGTTTGAATCTATTAGCGTGGATGTGTTTAACCAAGTCTTTACTCTTCAAACATCTCATGAAATTTGGTTAAAACTCCATGAGCTTCATGATAGTACAAGTAATGTTCGTGAGCAAAAACATCATCGAGCTAGAACAAGTTATGATTCCTTTAAAATGAATGATAAAGAGCTTGTTCATGACATGTATTCTCGTTTGAATCTAGTCATAAATGAGCTCAATTCTAATGGAATTACAGAGCTAGGTGATGTGGATATTGTGAGGAATATCATCTCTATGCTACCAAAGAACAAGTATGTAACCATCATCACCATCCTCCACAACATGGAAGACTTGAGCATCATGACCCCGACCATTGTCATTGGCACATTGGTGGCATTTGAAATGTCACACAAGATGGGTCAAGACAAAGCCACTTCATCAAGCAAAAGCCTAGCTCTCACATGTGATGAGCACAAGAAGATGAAGGGCAAGAAGCAAATTGAGACATGCTCAATCTCAAGCTCAAGCTCCTCAAGTTAAGATGGGGAAGAAGAAGAGGAAGATGATGATGAAGAATCAAGTGATGATCAAGCCTCCACATCTACGAACTCCTCCTTGGATGAAGAAATAATCAAGCTAAGCTAGTGCGGTGAGTGGAGAGGATGTTCCACAAGCTCAATGTCAAGGGTGTGCTCATCACAATTGAAGATTGCATCTTCACCAACCAAAGAAGAGAGCAAAGAAAGACTGGATACTATCGATGTGGCAAGAGAGGGCACTTTGTGGAGGATTGGCCAACACAAAAGCCCACCCAAGTTCAAGAAGAAGAAGGGATGCAAAGCCAAAGCCCTCACCACCATCAAGACATGGGATGTTTCATCAAACGAAGATGAAGCCCAACACAAGAGGCGTGGCTGCAAGCACTCATCATCAAGCTCCTCACATGTGTGCCTTATGGCACGATGTAATGAAGGTCCTATCTCTAGTGATAGTGATAGTGATAGTGATAGTGATAGTGATAGTGATAGTGATAGTGATAGTGATAGTGATGATGAGCTACCTTCTTATGATCAAATTGTGCTAGATAATCTCAACTATGCTAAGGCTTGCACTAGTCAACAAAAGAAAATAAATGTTTTAAAAGAAAAAATAGATAGTTCTCCACAAGCTTATAATGTGTTGCTTGATCAATATGAAACCTTTTCAAACCTTAATGTTGAGCTATCTAGTAAAATTGAAAAACTTGAAGCTAGTGCAAGCACAAGTGAAAGCACAATTAGTGATGAGCAACTTGTAAAGAAAAATGAAAAACAAAAAGCAAAGTTAGCTAGCACACAAGATGCCTACAAAAGTTTGCTTGCCAAAATGGAAATCATGTGCAAACATTGTGATGAGCTAACTAACAAAGTTGCTAATCTTGAAGCCATTGGAGCAAACTCCACCGAGGCACATAAACTTAAAAACTCAATTTGTGATAAACCTAAAAAGGATGCATCTACTTCTTGCATTGATTTACTTGATTTAGACTAACCCATGAGCAAACAAGCTTGTGTTGAGGATGTGATTGTAGAAAGAGGCACATAAAATTAAAAACTCAATTTGTCATAAACCTAAAAAGGATGCATCTACTTCTTGCATTGATTTACTTGATTTAGACTAACCCATGAGCAAACAAGCTTGTGTTGAGGATGTGATTGTAGAAACATGTACATAAGAAGTTGCAATGGAAAATGATCTACTAAGGCAAGAAGTCGCTCGCCTCACCATGGACTTGACTCAAGCAAAAGGCAAGACGAAGCAAACCCGAACTCATCAAGATAACACCATCAAGGGAGTGAAGAAGCTTGATGAGGAGCAAACTGTGGTTTGTTATGTTTGCCACAAGGAAGGCCACAAGTCCTATGAGTGCAATGTGAAACATGGGGGAGAGAAAAAGAAGAAAGAGAAGAAAAAGCAAACAAGAAGGCTCTACAACACCTACACCAACAAGATGAACAAGAAGGCCTCCACGCCTTATCTTTTGAAGAAGAAGAAAAATGACAAGGTGGTGGCCATCAAGGTGAACAAGCAAGCCAGCAATGGGGCCAAACGCATTTGGGTGCCTAAGGACATAAGTTCAACCACGAAGAGCACCAAAAAGGTTTGGATCCCGAAGGGGAAGTGATTAGTCAAATGGACTACATGGAATTTTGAGACTTGGCAAAGTATGGGTGCATATCATGGGGTGCATCACATTGGATCATGTCATTGCCAAGTATGTTATTGGAGACTATGGACCCAAATTCCCCTTCCCATGTTAGGTAACTAGATTTAAATTCTTGTGATTTCTATTAACATCTAGTTGCTTTCATTGCCTAGTTTTGCACATTTGCATGTTTAAGCTTTTGTCATGCATACACTAGGCTTATCATATGGTAGGTTTGCTCGGTATCACTCTCATCCATAGAGAAAATCTACATGGTTTAATTTGTTTAGGAGCATGACATATAGCTCCTCTTACTTGTATTTATCTTCTATGTGACAAAGTCCAAATAGTAGATAAACTACCCCGATTACCATCTTCAATTGGTGTCACATTTCTAGTGATGTCAATTTGCAAAATGGTAATTTGACCTTACAAGTCAATATGCATGTCTCCTACAAGTATTTCAAACTTGTATGCACAGTTTTAGGGGGAGTTTACTCTATAATTTGGAAGCTTTGAGACTAACACTACTTTCAAGTTTATCATGTGCATAGTAGTCTCATTGCAAGGAAAATGGAGTCCCCGGAGACAAGCAACATGTGTGGTGATAATCAAATTGGTATCTACATGTGGTATTCCTAACCGATATCATTATGTTGATTTCAATTTGGTATTCTTATATGCTTTCTCCTTGCATTATATAGATTAAACTCCTTTGTGCATTAATTTGCCGATTATGCATATGCTTTGCCATACACCATATGTATGCATACACTTAGGGGGAGTTTAGTGTATATAATGAGAGAGTCAAGTTTTGTGATCAGTTTCACTACACATAAAAGGATCACAAAATTTGATCCTCCCTTTTCCATAAATATCTTCCTTTTCGGTGTTTGATTCCAAAGGGGAGAATTTGAAGGGCCAAAAGCAAGCCCAAACTCAAACTAATCCAATAAATAACCAAAACCAAATTTCAAAATTTTTGTGGTTATTATTTTTGGGATGGTCCAAGAAAGAGAGGAAGTGGATTATGGAGTTAGGGGGAGGCTTAATTCCATAATGCCACAAAAGGACTCTGTAGCAAGGGCAAGATAAGTTTTAAAAGTATTTTCAATTTGATATCTTTTAGCATCACATGATCTTGTCCTTGGATTTGCATTCTAGCAAGTAGATTGCATTTTTAATTATGTATCTATTATTTGCTTGCTTTGGTTGTGTTGTCATCAATCACCATAAGGGGGGAGATTGTAAGGAAAATGGACCTCAACCCATTTAACTTTGGATTTTGGTGTTGATGATCAACATAACCAAATTGGACTAATGTGTTTGCAAGTGTTTTTTGTAGCCAATAGGGTGCAAACGTGGCTTGGACGAAGGCAACATGGTCATCCGATGATCAACACCTCAAGCAAGACATTTGAAGCTTAGTAGAAGACCCACAAAGATCAAGCAAAGTCCAAGAAACAAGATTGGAACCAAGATGGCGCAAGAAATCGTGAACAACGAAGAAAATGGTACATCGGAGGCTGCATCGGATGCTGCCCATATAGGCATTGGACGCACCGATGGTAAACCCTAGCTCAAGTCAGCGCCAGCAGAAGCATCGGACACTAAGACCGAGCACATCTAACACAGCGGTAACACTGTGCAGCTTGCACAACATGCATCGGACGCGTCAGATGCACATCAAACATAGAAGGACCCATGCGTTAGATGCACATCGGACGCAGAAGGTGTGAACACAAGGTTGATATGTGCCCTTGTGGTTCCCTTCCTGAGTGATGAGCGATCGGTCAACGGGAAACATGTGTCTCTTGGCTGTGTTGATGTGCAGGTGTCGAGCTCGGAGACAGTGGTCGATGGCGAGGTGAAGGTCAAGTAGAAACGTGTCATGCCGATGGACCGGGAGCGGTGAAGGGCGGATGTGAGGCTTGGACCGATGGACCGGGAGGTCGGAGGACCAGCTGTGGTAGCTAGCATGTGGCATCGGCGAGCAAGAGCACATGGGGATGTGCGGTGCATCGGCCGAGTCGGGAGGAAGACGATGGTGTCATGACACTTGGTGGGAGGCCGAGAAGGAAGGCGAAGGCGTTGTGCCTAGCGTGGAGGCTGGAAATGCATCGGCATCGGTGCCGGTGGTCGGGGTGTGCGAACCACATCCCGTCTACGGCGCGGGTTTGGTAGTTGAGCCTTGAAAAACTACCCTCGACGGTTTTCGAGTTTGGACCTCAAAACTCGGGGTGGCCGGATTCCGAGTTTGGGCCTCAAAACTCGGGGTGGCCGGTTCCAGGTTGGGCCTCAAAACCTAGGCTGGCGGGTTTCTGAGTTTGGGCCACAAAACTTAGCCTGAGGACTGGTTTCCCAGTTTCAGCCTCAAAACGGGGGAGGTCAAAAAGGACGGTCGACGCGTGGCGGCGCCGAGAGGCTTGCGTTGCGGTGAAGCTATCGGCGAGGAAGGCGCGTGGTCGACGGGACGGCACGTGCGGCATCCTGAGGCTTGCCGTCGAGGCGAAGCTAAGGATGAGAGGAAGGCGCGTGGCCGTCGGATCAAGACTCCGCAGAGTTGGAGTGGAATACCCCTAGGGTTGGCCTTTTCACTCTTTGTATCTAGGGGTAGAAGGGGAATAAGTGTTAGGCTATAAGTAGAGAGGCCAGCCCCTCCTCTCATTCTATCCTCGCAGCTTTCATTCTCTTAGCCTTTGCTTCAGGATTTCTCGCATACAGCTGCCTGTGATCCGCAGAGACAGTAATCTACGTCTGTGTAGTTGGGATTTTGAGGAAGCGAGACCGTAATCTCGTTATTGTCTCGTGGGTTTGAGACACGGGTCAAATTGGGATCAATTCGCGTTTTGCTCTTGTGTTCTTCGCGTTTTGCTCTTGTGTTCTTCACGTTTTGGTTTTCATCCCTCGGAGATTTGATTCGTTCTCCCTCTTTGAGAGACGATTTTCAATTTTGCTTCAACCTACTTGTGCTAGATCGTGAGGCGCATCTTTTCACCGAAGGGAATTCTTCTCTAACATTACAAGCTAGTAGATCGATTTGTTTTTCGTTTTGGATGGGAGTTCTTCTTCCCTTGCCTCGTAATTCTTTGATTCACCGATTTGGATTTAAGTTCGAGCCATGATCTCCTAGGAGTAGCTCACTAACATCCTTGTGATCCCTCAGATCAAGTATTAGCCCTAGAGCTTTGATTTGAGGGAGATCGGGTTGAATCGCCGAAGAACTACACAGTTTTTGGGGGCATTGGACGCTAACCGTCGTGAGCATCGGACGCTGAGTTCGTCACATCGGACACACCGGTGCCACGTGTCAAAGAACTGCATTTTTGAGTGAGCAACAAATGTTGGGCATCGGACACTCCGTTGATCATCGAACGCGTCGACGCCTTGGCATCGGATGCTGAGCATTCACTATAGTAGCGTCTGATGGTCGAACAGTAAGGTTCCAGAACTCCTGATTGCATCGGACGCGTCCTCCAGGTGGACATCGGACGCTGCCCAGCGTCCGATGCAGTGAGTTCTGCAGTGTTTCATCCGTAGTACGTTCGTCTGAATTTGGGACCATAACCTGGGCGCTGGGGGTTTCCGAGTTTCGGCCACAAAAACGGGGTGGACGGTTACTGGTTTGGACCTCAAAACCAGTGGCGGAGTTCACGAGGTGGACGTCTGGTGTGGCGACGGACGTGGTGGCCTCGGGTGAGGTCGCGTCGAGGCGAAGTAACGGATGTGCGGGCGTGACCGTCGGATCAACTACACTTCAAGTTGGACAGGAATACCCTTAGAGTTAGCCTGTCGCTCTTATAGTGGTGAAGGGGAATATGTATTAGGCTATATGGAGAGGCAACCCCTCCTCCAAACTATCTCAGTCATTTACAATTTCCATTCTAGGTTTTCCTGTTTCCATCTCTTCTGTAGTTGAGATCCACAGAGTGCCACAATACCTCTGTGATTTTGAGACCTTCACGAAACGGGCCTTAATCCCGTTGTAGTCTTGTGTGTTCGAGACTTGGTGGAATTCGTGGGTGTGATTTGCGTTCTTGAGTTGTTCTTTGCATTCATCTTTTCTCCACGTTTTCCCGTTGCCGATCTCTCTCTACATTGAGTTGTTTTTGAATCCGCTTGATCCTACTTGTTCTTTGCTACGAGGAGATTTTCCACCGAAGGAATTTGTCTAAGACCTCACGAGCAAGTAGATCGAATGAATTTTCTTTTGGATCTAGTTCTTTGCTTTTTGCCATGATTTTCTTCGATTCACGGATTTGGAGTTAAGTTCGAGCCTGATCTCTACGAGTGCTCACTAACATCCTTGTGACTCCACATACCAATTTCTAGCCTTAGAGCTATCGATTTGGAGGAGATCCGTTCGAATCGCCGCAAAGTCAGCTGTTGTCGGGGGCATCAGATTTGAGGGACCCTCAAGGAGTCCCTTCCCAAGACGGAATTGATCCTTTCGGGGCACCCCTCGAGCACCTCGAGTGGCCCTCGAGCTCAGGCACCCCTCGAGAGGGACCCCTCAAGGACTCCTCAACCTTCGATTACAGAGCTTTTCCAAGCGAAAGGCATCCCTCGAGCTTGGGTAACACTCGATACGGAGTTTTTCCCGAGCGAACGAGGCATCCTCGAACCTCGGGTAACCCTCGATTACAGAGTTTTTTTCCGAACGAACGAGGCTCCCCTCGAGCGCTCTTGGGGTTCGGTTTTGAGTTGTGTTCACCTCTAGGTTTGTGAGTTATCTTTTGCTCTTTTTCGTGGTGCCTCTCGCTGTGATCCTAGGGATCATCCACCTTCTTTCCGAGGATCGTGGGCATCACGATCTTGCTCGAAGTTTTTGGGTTGAATTTTTGGGACAGAGGCCAAAGTTTCTGAGGAAAAATTTTAGGCTCTCATTCATCCCTCCTCTGGTCGTCTTGGTTTGCGTTCTCAGTCCTTCAACCTCGAGTGGGAGGACGGTTAGTCGTGCAAACTAACTTGTTGGCTTATTTGTCGCAGCTAACCATTTTTCCAGCTTTGACATATAGTTTAGATTTGTGCACGATGATA